>JAPQRQ010000008.1:26362629-26373835 GCA_037367365.1 Apogon talboti | reverse complement strand
TGGTGATGAGCTGATCATTAATTGAACCAGGTGTGCTGGAAGAAGGCAACATCTAAAACATGCAGGACACCGGCCCTCGAGGACCAGGATTGCCCACCCCTGGATTAGAGGGACAGTGAGCTATAATTGGCTATTTTCTAGTTGACAGATGGCTGTGTAATTAGTGCCTTTATCACAGATGAATCACTTCCTCACTCTAAATTCAGTTAGTTTGACAATTTTAATCTCTTTGACAAACTTAAAATTTGAAGACCAGCCATTATCAAAGCATTGCAAACAAAGGTTAGCTAAATGATATCAAGGCTATGAGTAAAACCCTTTACTTCTATGTGGTGGGGTATTACAGTAGCTGGACAGTCATCTGCCTGCAGTTCAGATCACAGTGCATGCTATTAACCTACAAGCATTTCAGACAACTGATGTCCAGACAGTCAGAAGAATGGATACGATGGATGTATGATGGAAATATTGTGTTCTTTGGCATTAATTATTGATTGGTTCCCACTACTGAGAATTGACTCAAAGAGCACTTTAAGAAACTGCTTTATGAAGGTTTGAGTTCAACAACTGGCCAAAATTATGCCATGTTGTTGTGCAGAATCTGTAATGCACACCACATTTGAATATCCTGACAGCTCTGTTTTTAAGGCAAGTCTTTGCATGTTGCCCTTCTTGGGAGTGTCCTGGTGCTTAACAATGGGACTAAGGTGTGTGCCGTGTAAATACAGCATGACTTTAAATGTAGCCTAAAATCTCTGTAGCCTTCTGTTTTGTCTGCATTTGTATTAAAATAGGGAACCTGAAACCTGACTGAGCTTAAGGGTAGTTTTTAGAGTGGTTCCACACTCATGACATACTTTGAGGTTGGTTTCACACTAATTCAATGCACACGATCAGTGAGCTACATGCAGTTTGACTACATTTTGTAGTAATTTGCTTGTAGGGATACAAATGCACTCTGCACATCTATTTCCAGTGTTTCCACTGCAGCTTTAATAAATCTGCGATGATCAATAATTTTGTATTTATCTCAGATTGTTACAATGTTAGTCTTCTGTAAAGTTGATGTTTATAATTATTATATAACGACTATTTCTGGATCATAGTTTTATCATAGAAAGGTGAGGTCCCATCCCAGTTGTGTTCCATGTGACCTCATTTGGGGAAAAAAAATTACAGACAATTTTAAATGACAAATAATTTTTTATCTTGATTGAATTATGTCACCATTTACATATATGATGTTTTTTAACTTAAAAGATAATTTTACAAGACAAGGAAGTCACTTGATTGTCTAAAAGACAAAAAAGTAACATCAGCAGAAAAGACATCTTGGAAAGGGCGTGGTTCGAGGAAACCAAACCTACAAGGAAACTGGAGCCAGATTATGGCTTGAACTGGGACATGGACTGGAACCGGATTGTGGCTTGAACTGGAACATGGACTGGAACCAGACCAACATCCATATTTATTCAGAAGTTCAGACCCATGACCACACTGGAAGGAGAAGGACTTTGGTGCTCTATAAAAAAATATTATAGCAAGACTGACTATGTATGTTTTTGTTGCATAGAGGTGGAATAAGTAATCACAGAAACACCATATAAAGAATTATTGGAAGAAATATACTTGAAAATATAGACATACTTAAAAAACCATATCTTGTTATGTCTATTCTTCTTCTGCAAAATCAGGTTGAAAGTAAGTGTTTTGAGTCTAACATGTTATCATTTAAATTTTAATCTGATTATCTGTTAAATCATGGAAATCATTCATGAATACTGTATGCTACCAGGAGGATTAGACATATAGAAAAATAAGAAGTACCAAAAGATGGCAACATGCAATATGTGACTGAGATGTTAAAAGGAAGGATAAAGCTGCAGAAAACAGAAATACTAAAGTAAAGTACAAATAGGCCTCAGCACATGTGTGTAAGTTTATGCCAGAGGATAAAAAGTTGACTTTTTAGAGATATTTTACAGCACCTTTGGGACACCATCTAGCGCAGTTTGCAACCATACAAAAGAAACAGATACAGGTCGGGGAGCTGTAGTAATAATATATATTACTATGAATTACTTGCTAATTAAATGTATTACCTTCTACCACAAACAGTTAAATATATCCCCCCCCACTGATAACCACCAGCCTCAGTCCAATGAACAAATGCAATACTCACCCTCACTCAATACAATACTCACCTCGTACACCTTGTCTTTAATTTTACCTTGTATATGCCATTACTTGTATATATCCTTTATGCGTTGTATTTATTTCTTCTATCTGTGGTTGGTCTTTTGTATATTTTAGTATTTCTTTATAGTTTTGTGCATTGGCAATCTTTTTCACTATATATTTTCAGTGGAATTTTGTGTGATACTTTTATATAGTCTTTCCTTTAAGAATCTGCTGCTAAACAGTACATAGCTGCTAAACTGATTTTCATTGTTCCTGCAGCAGTGACAATAAAGACCTATTCTATTCTATTCAATTCATCATGCACACGAATGCAGCAGTAAAATTAACTAAAAACATCAAATGACACACACAATGACTACTGCGACTTTTCTTGCTTTAAGTGCATTTTACTGATACTCCTTCCATACTTCCATACATCACTGATTAAATGTAGAACTAAAGGAGTGGGTGGGGAATGATTGTCAGTAAGAGGAAATGAGACAGTTGCACACGCGCTCACATCCAGCTGTTACGCAAAGGCTTTCAGTGAATGAGTCATTTTCAGCTGTATTTCATCAACGGACAGACGAAACGAACCTGTGCTCTGTGTCTCCTCAGGTGTGTCTAGATCTCATGCCCATATAAGGAACGCAGAACTCGCGCACCTAGGGGATGACGTCACTACGCTGAAAGTACCTGCTGCGACTCGTCCAGCTGAAGAAGGCAGTTGGCTGGAAGTACCAGAAAGGACGCCGAAAAGGAGAGGATCACAACGATAAAAAGCCGACTAGGACTGTATTTTTGGTTCATTTCATACTTTAATTTTGAAGATTAGCGAGAGAGGACTTAACAAACAGATGGGGACCGCTCCTTTCGCGGTTTTAGCCACTTTGGTCGTCTTTTTTCAGGTAAGATTTCCTCTTGTCATAAGTTGACTCTAAACGCCTTTACTTCCGTCGTCCTCGTGTAGAACTTTGTGTCGGCGCACAAATATAAATAACTTCTGTAAATATTCGGTCTAGAACATAGTTTTAGTGTGTTTTCAGGTGGAAAAAAATATTAATTAAAACACAGCTATGACACTCGACAAGAGAGTGTTTGGTACTTGTTTTTAATCCGTTTCTCCCTAAATTTCAAGGTTTAATTATATCTTGTCTATTTTTAACAGCGGGGAAAGCGAGGTTGACACGAACTAGCAAAAAAAAATAACGCTTTAAATCGCCATTTTGGTAAAAGCCAGGCTCTTTATTTTCCCCGGACGAGACGTTGGATCCGCTCTGACCTCGCCCTTATTTCGGTGATGTCACGTCTCGGCAGGTTAAATTCCGATCCAGCGGGTTTCGACCGGATCTCCGCGGTTTCGATTCAATACATACAGTATAATCAATGAACATTGTTTTCCTCCGTCTTGTACAACAACAGATTGTATTATCAGTAATAGACACGTGTGGTCTTGCTTTATATAAGTACTGAAAATAGTTCTAAATTGATAATTTTACTGAAGGCAGTGTTATCATCAAAATGAAAAGCAGTTCAGTGTGTCCCCTAAGTGTTTATCGATACCATATGATGTTCTTTGATTCATTTTGTGATTGCGTTCATGTGTATATTGTGTTTTAACACTGTCTCTCTTGAGATTCAAAAAAGAAATTTGGTGTCTCCTTAGGACCAAAGCTTGCAAAAACAAGTTAAGTGCCATAGATCTATATTCTGTCTAAAGTGTTTCTGAATATCTATTTTTATGGCATCAAATTAATATATTACTTAATGTTTAGCTTAGCATTTCTTCAACTTCATTTTGTCATATTACATTTGAAATGTCTTATTTCTATTCAGTGTGTCTTACATCATTTTTCTCCTGTCTTTTGCATGGTTTATATAATTTCTGGGCAACATTGAGTTGAATTAACTATTTGAGGATTGTTTCCTGAGAATCATGAAAACTGCCTTAAAATCACCTAAAATTGCAAGTCGTCTGTAATAGTGAAAAAAGAAATCAGTATAAAAAATTTTGGCCATATTGCCTAGCATTACATCATGTCTTTTGTTTCTTCACTTTTCTCTCGGTGTTACTTTTAGTATGTTTATCTTGTTGTGTCCTTTCTAATAGACATCTCCTATGCATTTCAAGTAGCTTCAATATTTATAATTTCTTTCAGACAACACATTTCTTCTGTTTTAATCAGGAAAATTCATTGAAATGTTGTATTGCTAGCCATTTTTCTCTGCCGATTGAGAACTCAATAAAAGCAGCTCAGTGACCAATTTTGGGTCATGACCCTAGGTTTCAGAAAGACCTAGAGCAATGTGTCATTCTATGATGTCACTGTATGTTTTAGTGTTGCTGTCCTGTGACATCCACATATCTCTAGAAAAGTCAGCTTTTCATGTGCTCAGAAAAATGTTTTCTTAAGTGTTCTAATTTATTTGTATGTTATTTGAATATTTCTGTATTTTGCAGCTTTATAGTTTTACTCCTCTACATCGTTACAGCAAATGTACTTTTATGCCACAACATTTGTAAGAGTAACTTGGTTATTTGAGCATTTTAACACAAAATATGATGTAATCAGTACTATGCACACAACTCGTTCAAGTCTTTCAAAAAGTAATCAAGTGTTTGTGAGCTTAAAAAGTAGGCTTCTCCTCAGCTTTTTCTCAATGTATGCTAATTTATCTTAAGCAGGATAATTAAAAATTCAACCCCTAAACCAACAGCACATTCTTCAGTTAGAGGAAAAACTTTGATCTGAAAATTTAATTAAAGCTCTTAGATAAATGGGAATAGTAATACAAATACATTATTTGCCTCTGAGATGTATGAAGTTGTAGAAAATGGAAATACTCTGGTAAAGCACAAATAGTTCAAATTCTTGCGGAGTAAATACTTTGGAGTGTTGTAGTACCATCATTCAAGTAGATAAAATTGGTGAGAACCCCGGAGTTTAAATCACTAGTGAATTAATTATAAATAACCTGCTCAATAAATTAATGGTTAAGATAATGGTCAATAATGCAAATTATATCACCTTTGAGAAATTGTAAGTAAATGAGCAGGTTCTCAAATATGAATATTTGAGTGGTCTTTAAGTCTTGCGTTTTCTCACATTTTAATGATTTATTGCCATCTTTTTTCTTCTCCTAGACTTTAACTGTAGTGTCCTCTGAGGAGCAGTCATGTGTACCTGGATTTACATCAGACGTGTACATTTTCAAAGTGATCAGAAAGCATCTTTATCGGGGCATGAGGCTTGGCAAAGGTAAGACAGATTCTACGTTCTCCCTTATTCACCAAATGGTGCCCATTTCTTATATGTACTATGGAGTTTTTGATACTATTATGAAGTCTATTATTAACCTGTTTGATAAAAAGATTTTTGAAAGCATAGAACTTATCGAAAGATGGATTTCAGCATCGAAAAGGAAGTGTGGAGGTTCTTTCTTTCAGTGTTTGTGGCTCAGATGGCTTTCTGCTGATTAGCAACCCACATTGTTCATACTTGTAGCCTAAACAAACTCAGGTTTCAGCTTGCACTCTCTCTGCACCTCATGTAAAGCTCTAAACCTGTAGGGTAAAACGAAAAAATAAAATGTCCCCAAGCCTGTTCAGCAGGCTTTGTTTATCAGATGGTCTTGAATAAATGAGGTAGATTATTGCTACGGTTGTAGATTTATTAGTTCACTGGATTAGTTTTCTTCAAAAAGTAATGTAGTAATGTGTACTAATTCTGATTGGCACTAGATGGTGTATGCTTGATGAATAGTTAAGGACCTTATTACCCCAAAGCTGCATTGTCTTAAACTGAGTTTTATTTTGCCTTGTGCAGCTTGATGAGTTTCAAAATCAAATTAACATCTTTTACATTGAAAAACCAATTCCTCCAGTGAAAGTGAGCTTAAAGGTTAAATTTAGGTTTTGTTGGCCAACAGTAGCTCAGAAGCGTCAAAGTTAATTGGTGTAAATTTCAACACAATTTTGAATAATATTAACAAACTGGTGGATCCTTTTTATTGAATTTTATTTTCTATATAGCACCAGCTCACAACTGAAGATATTTAAAGATACCTTTCATATAGAACAAGTCTAAATCTTGTCTTTTCAGTAAACTAAATGGCAGAGAAAAATTTCTGTGTGAGCAGCGAACAGGAGGTATTGGTAAGGTCTGCTGGCTTTTTCACTGGTTATTTTTAAACTTTAGATCTGGGGAAAAAAAATAAAAAATTGGCTCATAAAATTGGCCCAGTTGTGCTTGAACACTTAGAATATTTGCCCAGAACATCAAACATATTGAGAAAAATGATAATTAACAATTGTTATAAGACAGTTGTGTAATAATTGTGACAAGCCTATTTCCATTCGGAGGTGACATGCAGATTATTTAAACTCAGTACAAACGGATGAGCTATACTATGGTTCAGTGAATAATCAGTCTTTGTTGATCCTGTGGTAAGCCTGGTTTACAGTCAGATTTTGAGCTGTATCATGGTTCCCAAATAATTTTTTTCTCTCTAACCTTTCCTCTTAACCTTTCTTAAGTGATTCATCACCATTTATTAGAATGTTATCCTCTGCATTTTTTTTTTGTGAAAATCGTGTATTTTTCTAGATTTAATTTACTGATCATGTAGATCTTCATAAAGAGTGACAGTAAAGTTTAGGGTCATTGTATCACAAAACAGACAAAACTGAACAAGAAGTGACTTTTTCAACAAAGATATCAATAACTGAACATAAACCAAGCATCTCCATCGACTGTCATTTATCAAACTCCATAAGTTTTACTGGTGAATCAATGTTGTAGAAGATGATGGTGTTTCCACGTTCACCATGGAACCTCTGAATGTCCAAATGGGTCAAATCTGAAGACCATGAAAATCTAAAAAACTTTACTTTACACCGATTATTTACATGTCTTAATAGGATCAGAGGTTCAACAGTTATTTGAATACTTTAGATCAGGAGATGCTTCTGGTTGATGGTGAATGTTTGGGTCTTTAAGGTTTAAGGAATGGAGGCTTAATGTGCTGAGATACCAATATGAAGGGTTGTTGGCTGGATTGAAGATTTCAGATAGAAATGTTTCTATAGATGGGTCACTGAGAAATTAATTTATTTAAAGAAACATTTTGTCCTCTGTTACAAAAGGTATCTTTTAACAATTATTTTGTATGGATCTATTTTTTTCATTTTCTGATTCAGCGATGAATCCTTGCACAATACGTTTTGTACATTTACATGACATGTGATGTGATGTACTGTAAACACCTGAGCAAAATATATAATATAGACTTGTTAGTTTTTATATATTTTGTGGCAGAAATGGTGCACACTGTAGATTAGTTTTTTGTTAATTTGTTGGCCTGAACAGACACCATTAACTAAATCAATTAGTCTTATTATTTAAGTGTTTAACTTCCCAGTCACTTTTACCACATAGTACACCATTTAAGACATTTAATCCCTCAGACTGTGCTCTGATGGCATTAGGCAGCTTAATGACTATGATGAATGATGAGTTAACTACTATGTTGTGTCAGTCACCAGTATAGCTTGACCAGTATGGGATTTTTGGGGCCGATACTGATATTGGAGGCTAAAAAAAAAACAATATCCGATATATCGGCTGATAACTGATATCGGCCAATATATGAAATAAGAACATTGATATTGAACACAATTTCTTATAATACCCAAAATATGATTCAAGACAAAGAAGCAGAACACTACTAAATTAAAATAATTATCGTAGAATTTGGAACTATAGTTGACCATTTAAAAAAAAAAAAAAACAAGTGGCTGCATTCAGCTGAAAGTGATAATACACAGGCTTATGTGAGGTGTTTTTAAACTAATGCCTTATGTGTTTTTAAAAGGCTCATTCATAAAAACATATCAATTAGGCATATTTACTAGCTATTGAAATGTTCCATCTGCAGCCACTGGTATTTGCAGCCGACTCAAAAGTAATTGCTGAGGCAAACATTAAAAAGTGAAAAAAAAACTTTACTACAAACAAAATTAGAAATAATCAAAACATGCAACACATTACTAGACTTAATACAAGGGACTAAACTAGAATTAACAATGTAGCTGCTTTCAAAACATGCAATACATAAAATTACAACTAAATGTTGTAATTTTGGAACCTTTTCAAAATTATTTTAATGAAGACATTAACTTGTGAATTTATGAGCCCCGGTAAATCCTGCATGGCAGTATGAAGGGAAGTGGGACACTGTATTATCTGTCTTATATTAATGGTGGACATGGGAGTTAACAATTGCACATGAGGTGGCTGTGGCGCAGTTGGTAGAGCGGGTCGTCCAATGACTGAAGGGTCAACGGTTCAAATCCTAGCTCTGACTGTCCACAAAGTGTTGTTGGGTAAGACACTGAACAAGACACTGAACCCTAAATTGAGCAGCGCCTTGCATGGCAGCATTATTTCAGCATGGCTGCCCACTGGTGTATGTGTGTGTGTGAATGAGAGGCCATGTAATGCGTTCTGGGCACCATTAAAGTGCAGAAACTGTATAATAGTCTTATATTAGATAATGGTGGACATGGGAATTACCGGTTGCATACTGTAAATCTTTATCTCACAAAGATAATTTACGCGACCTTAAAACGCTGTATGATAGTCTTATATTAGATAATGGTGGACATGGGAATCAATAGCTATATATATCCTTGTTTATTTGACAGAGAAGCAACTTACACAATGTTAAAATGCTGTAATACGCTCTCTAAAACTTGAGTGAAGAAAACTAGAATGCTCTCCATGTTGTAACAGCGTGTTTCCGCATGACGTTATTGTCATGGGGCACTAAAGTGTAGTGTTAAATTGTTTTACAAAGTCACAGCTTACCATGGAGTAAAAAAAAAAAGCAGTTTCTCTCGCTACTTTACTTCCTCCTCTGCTCTGTGTGAGTAGGGAGGTGGTGCTGCACTTCGCTGGTCTGTGTGTTTGTGTGTGAGGGGGAGGGGCCAGGCATCCGGGAGAGTGCAGGGCAAAGTGCAGGGCAAAGTGCAGCATAGAATCACACAGGAGCACAGAGACACATTCTCCATGTAGCAAAAAAGTTAATACATTGGTTACGTATTGACCAATGTTGATTAATCAGTAATACGCTATAATCGACCGATTAATCGGTCGGGCTCTAGTCACCAGTCATTTCCTGGGTGTGTAGGCAGTTGAGGTGCCAGTATCTGGTGTCAAGACGGGTCAGATAGTATTGTAAGCGTACGGGAAGTATTGTAAGCGCATGGGAAGTATTGTAAGCGGAAGTGAAGTTTTGTAAACTAAACGTATATTTCTTTTTTAAAATACACCTACAGAACTTATTTTTGCTCTTACAAACCTGTTTTTTTGCTCTTACAAAACACTTTCTGCGTTTACAAAACATTTCTGCGGTTACAAAATATTTTTGCAAGTACGAAACATTCTGACCACTTTTTTACGTGGGGGTGTGGTTAAACGAGAGGCGTGGTCAGACCTGGTCCAGACAGGAAGCAATATTGGTGATGGACAGACATTGCTTCAAACACTGAAATGGGCTGAAAGTGCCGCCGTAATGTGCCTATTTTACCTTAAAAAACAGAGCCAACCAATTATTTTTGTTATTCAGCAGTAATAGCCCTTCTCTGCATAAAACTATGATAGCAAACAAATACTGGTGGAGTTCAAGCCGTGCTACAAGCCCTGGCTTTGCTGAATCGTGGAGCCGGGCTGGGTCTGTCTGAGTCAATCTGTCTCCCAGTGTCGGTGGGATTACTCTTTAAATCATCTTTTATGTTTGTATTTAGGTGCAGTTTAGGAAGTTCTTGGACAACTTCATTGGGAGTCACCGTTGACCATTTTCAAGGTCAAAAAATTTGGACTGCGATGTTGGCTTACATTTTTTTCTGGTGTTTCAGGGTCAGTGCACGGGGGCAGATAGAAACACAGAGGAGGTGGTACTGGTAGGGGAACAGGGAGTAACTGGGTATAGGTGCAGGCCAGCCCTGGTCAAAAGGAGTGACTGAGGGGTCATTACAACGTTCAACATTGGTATTATTATTTTTTTTTGCCTTGATTGAGTCAAGACGACAAGTGGTTTTTTTTCTAGTCCTACAAGATATAGGTGACAAAATGCTTCACTGATTGTAATGTCTTCTCTTCAGGAACTGTCACCAACCATACACAGTCTTAAATTTATTGTTTTCTCTGTTAAACAGAGAAAGCAACTTTACAGTATAACCTGTCTTATTGTTTTGTCTAGACATTTTGTTTTCTGTAATTTTTGTTTTTAATGGATCCTTATTCCTTCCTTGAATCTTAGTGGACTTCACTGACTGCGTAGAGCACAAAATATTTATCTTCAGCAGTGACGACAACCACCGTTTCACAGTACAGGAAGATGGCACTCTAATGGTAAGTATATTCTCACTGTTTTCTTTTGAGTTGTTGTGTTTTTTTTTTTTGTTTTTCTTTCAAGGTCAAAGTAAGAAGAGGAATTGTATGTCTGCAGGATGACACAAGTCCCTTTCAGACATAGCATTGCCGATATGTGTTGCTGTTTCATGTCTGAAAAAGTACCCTGGTGATGGGGATGGAGCCGATATGATCTGGTATCGGGTTCCAATACCAACGTAATTCACGGATTGGAAATTTCCGATCCAACCTGGGGAGATGTCTGTGCTTTAACGTTGTCTGCTGAAATGACTCCATAATAAGTAATTCCCTGTTGGCTGCTCTGCTAGCTGGTTGCACACTGTGGAATGGATTTCCTGAACGGAGGCGTGTCTCAATGAGACGCCGAGTAATGAGACATGCCTCTGTTCAGGAAATCCATTCCACAGTTTGCAGCCAAGCATTGAGCAGCACTGTGGCTAACCAATTTTTGATTACAACTAGGGCTGCAACTAACGATAATTTTAATAATCAATTAATTTGTTGATTTTAATAACTCGTACTCGTACTCGTCGTCTTCCGCTTATCCGGGTCCGGGTCGCGGGGGCAGCAGCCTCAGCAGAGGGCCCCAA
>JAPQRQ010000008.1:26277592-26287807 GCA_037367365.1 Apogon talboti | reverse complement strand
CAGTCTGCTTCAGTATATTTTAAACTATCATATAAGATCTGAGTATTGAGTCAGTTACTTATACAACAGAAGGGTTTCCTACAGCCTGTGTCCTCTTCCTGTTGACTGAGTTGAAATATTAATCTACAAGGCAGGATATGAGGTGAGAGGTCATATATGTGTTAAAACAGCATTTGTTGGGGGTTTAAATAGCCACCGATTATTGACTTTGTATATTAGCCAGTGTCAAACAGGAATAAATGATGTAAAATTAAGGTCTGGAATAATATGCCATTACCTTGTTTTTAATGTTTCTTGTTATTCTGTGCTTTTATTCTCTGTAAGGTGACCTTGGGTGAAAATGTATTATTATTATTATTATTATTATTATTATTAATGATGTTTTTATATTTCATATTCAGTTTCCTCCATGTGTGTTTTTCTCCAGTGGGATTGGATCTAAAAACAACTCAGATTTTATTCTATTCACCACTTTTATTCACTTCAATAATGTTGTAACCTACATGCTATAGTTTTAATTAAGTAAAATATTAAATCAGTGGACTAGTGGATTCCAACTTACGCATTAACTGATGGGCAGCAATTTTCTCCCATGATGCTTCTCTGTCCTTAGCAGCAGCAGCAGCAGTAGTGTCACCTTTCCGATGGAATACCGCTTCGTATTCCACATACGCATGAAATAGACCCTCTTGTTCCAGCTGAGTAAAGTTAAAGGGACGCGTGTTGTCGCATGTGATATTTGTGCAAATCAAACCTTTGTGTGTATGATAGTGTGATGTAATTTCTTATTTACTATTTGCCTTGCCTGTTCTGCTTTTACTGGTCTTTGTGAGCCATGAATAAAAACATGAAATGATTTAAATTTTCCTTTTTTTCCCTAAATCTTTTTTCCAATAGAGCATTTTAGCATAGCAATAGACAAGGGGGGCTTGTGGCATTATGGCATTATGGCTTCACTTTGGGTCAGGTTTGGTAAATTTTTGGTTGGGCTCTGGGGCTTTTCTGTGACAATTATGGCTATATTTTGGAGTCCCAATTAGTTTTTGGATGATTTTGGCTCCCTTGTGGTTTGATTTTGTCTAGGCTAATAAGGGCCATTTAGGGCCCATACATCCACCCAGAACCTTGCCAAAATGGCATACCAGTTTTGGGCCAAATTAAAGCCATAATGATTTTGCTATCTGGGTAACATCAGCCATTATGTGATCCATGTAACTTTAGACCAGTATTACCCAAACTGTTTTTCTGGGGGCCCACCTTTTAAAAATGATAATCCATTGTGAAGAGTTTCACAATAGCCTGTATCTATAAACTATGAGATAACCAAAATGAATGTTCTTCACCATTTTACCATGATCGATAAATCACACGTTCATTTTATGTAGATGTTATTGAAAACATATACACACGTTAAATACTTTATGAGAACAAATAAATGAATTTAGGCAGAAATAACAGACTGGTATTGTTTTTATTTCCTTGCATCTGTGAAACAATACACACAAAAATACAATACAGATGAGTCAAAATAAGTTAAGATGGCAGGCCGTCTTTTTTTTACCTGAAAGTTTCACTGCAGATGTAAATCCTAAAAGACTAAGGAAAAAAATTATGCAAATTGATTTGGTGACCCAAATCACATCTCCTGGGACTAGCCAGTGGGTCCATACAGTCTTTGTGAATGAGTGCTTTATGACATAATCTTCCAGTAACTCACTTGCAAATTCCCTTTATAAATCTATGCATTATGATAAGTTGCTAGCAGACCATAAGTAAATACTGTGTATGATAAGACTTAACACATTTACAACGTTGCAGTTTTGATCATATCATAATGAATGTGATGTTAACTGACATTAGCCACCTGTTAGGAGCAGTACTGAAATGACAAATGATACCATAATAATGATGATACTGAGATGGAAAATGGATTTATCTAGTTATAGAGGTTAGAGTTTCAGTAAATAAACATAGACACTTACCTGGCCAATATACTATATATTAGTTAGTGATTAAAATTGCCTTCTTAGCTGATAGCTAACCATTGTGCGATCCTTACTTGCCATGCATCATTTATTTTTACATTTTTTTCCCCTAGGAATCAGTTTGGTTTTGCTCTGTCCTGATCGGATGGTTGTCCCATGCATCAGTGAAGACACCCAGGCTGGTCTGAATGCATAGTAGGAAAACTGGCAGCAGAATATGTGCAGGACATTGGTGATGTGGAGCAGGTGTTGGTCCTCAGGAGAGTGCAGGATGTTGTGGTATACACCGGTAACACTCATGAACAAATCACACCACAGGCATTCAAATCTGTGTTTGAAAATAAATAAATAAGGAAAGAAGACATTTTTCAATATACATTCATTAATCTTCCGAACCCGCTTTATCCTCACTAGGGTCGCTGGAGCCTATCACAGCTACTTAAGGGCGAAAGCGGGGTGCATGTTTTTGGATGATGGGAGGAAGTCGGAGTACCTGGAGAAAACCCACACACATACCACACACCTCACAGAAAGGTCCCACCCATTGACCAGTGTTGGATATTATTCATTCATTCATTCATCATCTGAACCCGCTTAATCCTCACTAGGGTCGCAGGAGTCGCTTGGAGCCTATCCCAGCTACTTAAGGGCGAAGTAACCAATCAACCTATTAGTGCATGTTTTTTGGATGGTGGGAGGAAGCCGGAGTACCCGGAGAGAACCCACGCAGACATGGGGAGAACATGCAAACTCCACACAGAAAGGCCCCACCAACTGGATGAGATCGAACCCAGGACCTTCTTGCTGTGAGGCATGAGTGCTACCCACTGCACCACCGTGCCGCCCGTTGGATATTATGTTGGATATATTAAAAAATATACATGACTTTGCTGCAACCATTAATGCAATGGTAATGTTTCTGATTATTATATAAATTTTAAAAGAATCAACTGACTGACATGGGTGTGAGTACTATACATGATAAATAGAATTTTAAGTTCATTTTTCTTTTAAAAAGTTTGTTCTTGGCTAGTAGGTTTTATGGTGAATAAATTGTCTAGACTTATAATAGCTTATGGAGGGAATATTAAGAATAAATAATACCTTACAATTTCCAAAATGAAGTTGAACTCACCGCTAACTGTCTATGCTTTTCCCTGCAATGAAGCTGTTAATGTCAGTTTCACGGACTGTGAACATTAATTCTGCTATTCTCTCATTTTCTCCTCCGTGATCTCCTCTCACGCTGAAAATAAAACATTAATTGTATATCTCAAAGACATAATTATGCAGCATTAAAAGTCTATCATGTTTAAGCATCATAAACACACTAAAGGTTCCATTTGCAAGTTTTAGGTACAGTGTCAACAAATAGTAAGTGAACCTTTTGGATTTCCCTGCATTTTTGTATGATATAATCTAGTCATAAAATATGACCTGATAGGTCCATCTATTTAGTCTAATCTATCTTGTTCACATCATAAAATGCGAAATGCAAATAATTTCCATTGTTTCTTTCTTAAACCAGTAAACAGCAAAACAACTGCAGTGCTTTGGTTTGTTCGTTTTTATCGTATTAAATACAAATGAATGTCGTAACTGTCATTTTTCTTTCTCAAACCAGTGACAAGAAAATTAACAACAATCAGTTTGTTCAATTATGGGACTTGTGCAGTGAAAATAGAAGAAGTTGGAAACCAGAAACTGGTAGCATGTCTTTGTAGACAAAGTTGAGTGTTTTAAACAGTTTTGAAATGTGTTGGCCCAATTTAAAGATAGCTACACTAAATAAATAGTACTAAATAAATAGTATAAGTAATTCACATAATTCACAACATATCCAGTTTCACAACTCCAAGACGTGTATGAGTTGGTCGTTCAATCTCTGAAGGATGTCATGCTTCAGTGATTCCGAGGGGGGGAAAAAAAGATGCATGGTAAGTAAGGATCGCACAATGACTATTTGTTAGCTGCCAGCTAAGAAGGCAATTTTAATCACTAACTAATGTTAGTCCCCAGAAAAACAGTTTGGGTAATACTGGTCTAAAGTTACTTGGATCATATAATGGCTGATGTTAGCCAACTAACGATCCTTGGTTGTCTATTAGCACTGTATAACTACCTTGTTAACTAACACTTATGCTCCGTGCCACACATATAACAGTGTATATCCATAATGTCACATCTATAACCTACCAAGTATTCATAACTCAAACATATTTAATCACGCATGCTAAGACACCTGGAATCTCCGCTATAAAATAATTAAACTCTGCCTTAGTATTAATCTGTGCTCTCTCTAGATATGGTTGGGGCAGAAGACAGCTCTTGGGCCAATAACTGGACAGAAGTCCAGGCTGCTACCTCGGCTTGAGGCCACAGACCCTGTCAAACAGTCATTATATTTACTGTAACTTCAACTTAATAGCAAGATGTTAACTTAACCTTATTAGCATGTGGGAACGCTAGCATAGCCCGCTAGCATACGCTGTTAGCTGACACTATTATAGCTTGCTAGCTCATGACGCTAGATACACAGGAGCTATATGCACATTTCATACAATTCTCTATGTGAGCAAACCTCACAACTTCGGAAAACTAAGTAAACCTGTATAATGTTTGACTTACACTTCGGCATCATGAACACCGGACGCCATGTTCAGGTTGAACGGCAACCTGTCTGTGCAGACGTGTTCATATGATTGGCTGAAAAGTACACCCTCCCCCACGTCGGATACCTTCTTGTGATTGGCTGAAAAGAGGGAGACATCTGATTGGCTACAGATCCCCTGTTGAAAAAAAATGCACTTGTGGATCGTGTCACATCAGGGGAGTCTCAAAAAGATTCACACACAAATGCAGAGAAGTTCAGTGGTTTGCAAATGCAGATTCAACAGTTTGTGAATAAATGTCACAAAATACATATTTGTGTGCATTGAAAAACGTTTGTATTGAGAGACATTTCTATATAAATTCCACTATATATTTGGGAATATTTCTATGTGCATTTGTGAATCGTTCTGTGTGCATTTATGAATCATGAGACATTTGTGAATATTTCTGTATGCATTTGTGTATCCTTCTGTGTGCATTTATTATTTATGAGACCGTTGTAACTCCACAGTCATCGATCACAGATTCAACATGGCAACTAGAACGGTGTACTTTTCCCCGTCGGAGGCAGAAATCCTCATGGAGGCTTACGAGGAGGTAAAGGACCAAATCAAAAAGAAAGACAACACCGCCACAGTTATAAAACAACCATAGAAAGCGTGGCAAAGTATTGCAGACTGCCTGAATGCGTAAGTAATGCGTAATTACACACTCACTGCTCTGCTGAAACATCACAATTATAATCAAAATAGTTAATTAACACCTCTGAAAACGTAGTTGTACTCTGATTATGAGTCAGTTGAAATTGTAAGTGAAATTGACTGCAGATGTGAGTGAAATGGTGTAATGGTGCAAATGTAACTCCATCAGACTGTATAACTCTGATCAATAGATGAGCTCACAGACTTAATTGAATTTCCCTTTGGGATAAATAAATCTTATCTTATCTTCTCATGATTCATAAGGATCGTGCATTCGTGAAATGAGCAACACAGCTAAACATATGGGTAACGCCCAAGAAAATGTGCCCAAATCCCCAGTTGTACACCTGTGACTGGCACAGACCCAGCAGAGTAAATACCAACAGGAGAACATTGCAGGGGATTTAGGCACATTTTTAGGGTTGTGTTACCCACACATTTAGCTGTGTTGCTCATTCCACGAATGTATGATCCTTATTAATTGTATCTCATTGTAAGGGTGACTAATCAGGCTTTCCAACAGTATAAATGCACGCACATCAAGATAAAATCCCCCTCAGGTGCCCATGAGGTGGATTTTATGAATAGGAAATCCTTTCACAGCATTTATGTTCAGGTGAACAGGACTTTTTGATATTGTCAGTCAATGAGCACTGTGCATTGCTTGTGATGTGGCTGTGTCAACAATGTCACTCTATTTATGAGGTTGTGATGATGAGATTTTGTATTAACAGGTGAATTATCTGGTATATTGCTGGGTGGGGGATAGGGGGTATGCCTGCCAGCCTTTTCTCCTGACACCATACACAGACCCCCAGGAAGCACAGCAAGCCTACAATCATGCCCATGCCAGGACAAGGGCCAAGACTGAAATGACCTTTGGCCTCCTGAAGGCAGGCTTTCACTATTTTCTCCACTTAAGGGTCAGCCCTTTGAGGACATGTGACATCACTGTGGCCTGTGCTGTCCTCCACAATGTAGCCTGCCTGAGGAAGGGGAGGGCCCTCAGAGTGCCATCACACATGGACTGGGACAATCCTGCCATCTTCCCTGATGACGACAGTGGTCGCCTGGTCAGGACCAATATGTGTTAAATTATTTTTGTTAACATGCATGCTTTAAATCTAAGTTAAATATGTCCTGCAGTGGCAGAGATGCATGCTGTGAATTTCAGTTAAATATGGCCTGCATTGGCAGAGGAATTTGTGTTGTTTTTTGTTTTTTTTTCATTCAATTTAAAGTGATTTGGCCTCTTGTGTTGTTTGTGTTGTATACTGTGTGTATACAAGCTTGCAGGGAGGCTACTGCATCCATTCATTTGTCTGTTAATTTGTTGTGTATGGATTTGTCCTGCATTTATTTCAGTGTGCAGACATGTGGGGTGTATTATATACAGTCCTTTGAATGTGTATTTATTCATATGCTCTATAATATGCTTTGATTCCGTGCTTTCGATCTTGTAGAGTCACTGTGTGATTTCAATTTTGAAAGGAACTGATGGTTTACTAGCTTTGATATATCCTTATTCAATAAAGGAACATCATGTGACTCTTTGATGTGTATTTATATTTATATGGCATATATAGTCTATGGGAAACTGTAAATTATCTAATGATTGCAAATCATCTAAAATCATTTATCTAAAATTATTGAAATGAATGATCACAGATGTTTAAATAATGACAGTGGGTCTAGTTGAATATGATAACATTGTGTAGTGTAGTGTAGAATAACTATTGGTTTCCATTTGTGGTTACTGGGGACTGGGATAAGGGATGAGATTAAATAAATCCTGGAACGTAGTCTGGTCTGGAGCAGGCTAGCTCCACAGAATAAATCTCCATGGTAACTTATGTCATAACATATCTTTCCACTATCCCGCTTTTGTGCAACTGATCAGGAATGAGTTGAGCCAGGATAACCAAGATATCCCAGCTTAATCCCTTATCCTGGTTTTGTGCAATGGGATCCAGGTGTAATGATTTACCAGAGCACAAATCAAGAATTAATCACATGTGCCACTTAAGCATGTTGGTACTCATAAAATGAGCCTTGCAAGAAAAACAAATATGAAGTAAATTAAGATTTACTAACACATGCCAACATCACCCTGTGGTCTGCATGTTCACATTCATCTGGCCTACAGACCTACTGGCATATTATAATAGTTTTTATTTATTTTCCTTGTGTGATTGGATCATTTTCAGTGGGTTTCTTAGTGGCTTTGAGATACAAATGAATGTAAAACAGATGATGCTCCAAATGTGACCGGTACCGGAGTTATGGGCCTGCTCAGCCCATTTTACCGCTGTTTAGTCACCTCTGGTTCTGTGTTTTATAAAGAACCTTTGATCTTTACTGAACGTGATCAAATCCTGCTTCAGCATCATAAGTATGACCATGAAAAGGCAGCTGTGCTGTTGTGAAGTGGTTCAGTCATGGATTTGTTATGTGGAATAAAAGAGATGAAATCCATGCTGCAATGAGCACTATAGTGGTGTTTTGTCTTGAAGTGGTGCTGTCTTGATTTGAGACATGAGGGGCCACCGTCCCTGGACCCCCACAGACCAAGGCTCTGTGATAAGACACTGTCGTATAAAAGGCGTATCATTTTAACTCAAGGTTGAAGAGACAGGGTCAGATGAGGTCAAACGTGAGTCTGTGGGAGATATTCTCAGGGTCACAGATTTCAGAGGGAGAAGCAAGTAAAGACAGTAAATCTGAAAAATAAGACAGTTGTTAGCGTCAGTGCGAACCATGAAAGGACAGTAATGTTTTCTGTTCTGTTGCTGATACTGAAAAGTAGTTGGGCTCTGGAGTTAGGTTAATGGTTATTATTTTCAGTCTATTCTTTATTAGCTTTTAAGTCAGACTAGTTTAATAGTCTATGTTTTAATGACATTACATATTTTGAGTTTTCAGAGCCTCCGCTTTGCAAAGTTGAATAAGTAAATCATCTTTAACCACAGTCTGTTATCCGCTCAAGAGGATAGAATGTGTGGATCATCTCTGGGAGTTTCAGGTGGACTTCCAAGAATCAACCTGATGTTTGGCTGTTAACACAATTCTGTAAAACCTAAAACCCTAAAGCACAGGATTCAGACTTGCTCAAGCAGTTTTTAATTTCCATATGAGCATGCAACTGGTGTGGTTTACCTCTAGTAGCAGCTGACCTAGGTATCAAGGTGTTATCATTGTGTACTAGAACATAAATGCTGTGAGACAATCAGAAAATATGATTTTATTTTTCACCTAAAATTCACTGATTTGTTCTTACTAATGCTTCTCACTTGATCATAATCTATTTGTCTCTCAATTCTATACCAGCCATGTGCCAAAGAATAAGCTTTATAATTCCATTTCCAAGCATCAGAGTGCTTTCTGCACTGTCTAAAATAGTGACTATTGTATTGACCACAGGCTGAAATTAATTTGGATTGATTTCCGCTTACAATCAACTTAATGTAAAGGACCACTTAGGTTTGTAAGGAGTGTAAAAAGGTTAATCACACTGAAGTCTTAGCAGTCTTTCTTTTAGCTCCATTTTTAACTGTTTTAAAACTGAACTGTAACCTGAACATGGACCTTTTTTCTTTGTTGTTAATCATCATTTGTCAATGTACTGTATACATGAAATGATTGTTTCCAAAGCTGATCTGAAAGGCCTTTTCAATGTTTTGAATACTTTATATGCAAGTGTGGTTTATATTTTTGCAGATAAGAAATGTGTTTCTAGTTGACAGTCAGTTTTAATGACACATAACTTAATGTACCGTCACGTTAGTGTTGTATTGAATGAGCCTCTAGGCTTGTGTCAAGGTCCAGCAGCTGTTAAACCTTCAGTCTGCTGATAAATCTGTTCTCGGCCTCTTGACGTGTCTAAATTGATGCTTCCAATGTCTGCACTCACGTTCTCATCAAAACTGTCCACAAGTTGGAGTGTACATCGTCTTCACTAACTGATCAGAAATCATCATGATCCATTCAGAATTTAGACCACCCATGTACAAATGACAAGCTATTTTAAGTACTCATTGTTAACCTTCTGGTATCTGGGTGAGCATATTATGCACACTTTCCACATAATTGTTATAAAACATTATTTTTCATAATTACTATTGTCATGACGGTGGGAAAAGAGGAAACTCAAATGCATGTGTGGAAGGGAGAAAACAGATTTAATTAACAAAGAAACTGAATAAAACAGAAAACCTTGGGGAATAGGGAGTCAGAGTCCTGATGGTTGAAGAGTCCAGGTTATGGCAAGGAGTGAATGACAATAATCCAGCGCTGGACGGCTGCAGACAAAGGGCCTATATAGTGGCCTAATGAAGAGGCGCTGCAGCCGTGCAGCGCAAGACAGGTGGGGGAAAGAGTCCTGATGAGGTAGAGGGAAGGGTCAGTGGCCCAACAGCAGCAGACCGTGACAACTATTAGGTCAGAATTCAAAAGTTGTTCATTTTTGCATGATCTTTAAAATTATGACCCAGACACAAAAATCATTACATTGTAAACAATGGAAAATAACTACACTAACACCCTTCTCCAAAGTGAGTATAAAATGCACATTGACACATTTGGAACATCTGAACTAGCACAAAACTAATAATGGATAATAACCAGTGTCGGTGTTAATTATTGACATATGCCAGGCTGCAAAAACAAAAAAATAACCAATCCAATTTTTATGTAGTGTAGTTTTAAAAGTTTTTTTTTTTTTGCATCAAAAAATATTGTTTGTCATGTCATTAGTATGTGGTATTTTTGTTTATAGCTCCAGTTGATCAAATACAAAAAAGTGTATGCCAAAAAAAAAGTTAACAAACTTTATGAAAAACATCTTGTCAACTCTATGGCACTGTGCAGATCACATACTTTTGGTGGTTAAGAAGGTTCTCTATGGGGGATACCAGAAG
>JAPQRQ010000008.1:26236006-26263425 GCA_037367365.1 Apogon talboti | reverse complement strand
GAGGGATTATATCTCCCAGCTGGCCTGGGAACGCCTCGGGATTCCCCCGGAAGAGCTGGTGGAAGTGGCTGGGGAGATGGCTGTTTGGGCCCCTCTGCTGAGGCTGCTGCCCCCGCGACCCGGATAAGCAGGAGAAGACGAATTACGAGACGAATTACGAACTGCAGAGGATTCAGAGAAATCAACACACTGTTGCCCTGCCTCATCTTTATTATCCTGTTTTTTTTTTTTAGGAATTTATCTATTTACGCCAAAGGTGATTGCTCTAAGAAACCAAGGAAGGTTCCGTCTCCTCTAAAAAATCACGGACAAAATATTTACTACTACTGTATTTACATTACTATTTCATCTCTAGCATGGTACAAAGTGTTCAACTTAGAGGCAAAATCGTTCAGCAATAAGCTTTCACAGTTTGTCTAACATGTTTTTTTTCCCCATTTCAACCCGTTGAGACTCAGCCTCAATGGACTTCAATGGCACTTGAGAATATGCTCTCTTTCAGTGCCAAAAAAACTAGACATTTATTGGACAAATGCTGAAAAATCATCACTCCCACGGAGGCTCAGTCTAACTGGGAGTGAATGAGAGAGTGGGCTGAACAGTTTTGGAGAGGAGGCTTAGCCTCTGTGTGATGTTTGATGGAACTGTTAAAGCGGCCAGACTTTTTTTGATTGACAGCTTTGCGAATTTTATGGTCAGTCTCATGTGGATTTGTGATGAGAGAAGTTGTGAGAAAACTCAATTCTTATTGCCTGCCGTTTACTCATAACAGTGGTGTAATGTAGCAAAGTATTTATACTTCGTTACCGTACTTAAGTAAATTTTTACATATCTGTACTGAAGTAAAAATAATAATGCATACTTATAATTTTACTCCATTACATTTTCGTGGCAGTTATCTGTACTTTCTTCTCCACTACATTTCTACAATTAATGCTGTTTCTTGTTACATTTTATGAACACAGTTTTCTCAAAATCTTGCCTGATAAAATAGTTATCCTACTGATTGTACTGTGGCATTGTTTCCATTGCATCAGATGGCTCTCTTAGGTCCAATGATGGCAGAGCGCATGTTTGGCTGAATCTCCATTTCAATTTGTGGAAAGTGCAGATGCCAAACTAATACTGTGAAGTCAATTGTGTTGAAAGGACAAGTAAAACCAATATATATATATTATAAGTTAGAGTACACATAGTATTGCAGAGAGCACATACAATAAGTACACCAGCCTTTAAAATACACATATACTGTATAGTTGGTTGTAATTATTACAGCAGTGACATCAGCAGAGGCATAAGTCAGTATATCTACATTCAGCCCAGACATTGACACAACCCATTGAGTCAGTATTTTTACTTTTTAAAAATACTTTAAAATAAAATTAAAAGTACTTAGTACTTTTACGTAAGTAAGACTGCTGATGTAGTACTTCTACTTTTACTTGAGTATATATTTTGCAGGATATTTGTACTTTTACTTAAGTGATAAGCTTCAGCACTTCCCCAACCACTGACTAGTGATATAGTACACACTTTCTTTGTACAGTCTTTTGTAAATAAAGTGTAAATATAGTGTTATTAAGTTTGCTACCTGTTTTCATTTCAGTTTGAAAAGTTTATTTGAGATGATAGATCTGGGAATAGATTAACTGACAGCCTCCCCTGTTTGAAAGACTACCAGCTGCTACTGGTTTATGCGGTGCTGCCACTGTGGTACCTGTAACAGATTTTTGGTGGCCCGTACAGGGAGCGGCAACAGATGTGCATATACAACCAAAATCGACCATCTGAAGTATCCAGAAAACTGTTGTCTCTTTAGCCTATGCAGTTGAAGGAAGACTGGGTGCTAAGACGACAGCGCCAGTGTTTCCCCTCATCTGATGACCACATCAGATGAGGGGAAACTCATCTGATGTGATGAGCAATCCAGCAATCGACCCTGGTGGACAGACCCTGCCTTCACCACTGAACACCTGTAAGGGATGAATGGCCAAGACTGCGTATCAGAAGCAGAAGACCAAAAAGTGACGTTGAAAGAGAGACTTGGACAAGACCAAATGTGAGGAAAAGAGAAAAGCAGTCATGGCAGATAGTGAGAGGAAGAGCTTGATGTGGACAATCAAGAAGAGCCTGCTCATGCTGACAGCCAATGAACTTTTCCAAGTGGCCAACACTTGTGCTGGGGACGGATTCATACATGCTTCAGGTTAACGATGAAGAGAGTTGTTTTGAGTACATTCTAGCCTTCATGAACAGATTGAGACTGAGGATTCAGGTATGGTAGTTTTATTCCAGCTTAATGATATTGCAAATGATATAATTCAGAATCTGTATCTAAGAAAAGTATAGAGGAAAATGTACTTGATGTTTTGAATGAGAATGTGACACCAGATCAGCCCAATACTGATAAAGACAATGCCATTACCATTGCACCAGACATCAACACAACCCCCACAACTACAGTTAGCCCCACTAACCCGTCACCTGTCACCAACATGACAGGGCTCAGGAGGTAGAGCGGGTCGTCCAATAACTGAAGGGTTGGCGGTTCGAATCCCGCTCTGTCCAAGTCGTGAGAGCTGTTGTGTCCTTGATACAGAAAATGCTTGCTAGCCTTGTACAGTACATTAACAACCCCACATCACCACCTACATTTACACCCACACCAGTCATATCTACGCCACAACCTAACGACACAAACAGTAACATGTCAGAACAAGACTCACATCAAACACAAGATACAATCTTCCCTCTTCGTGACCTTTCACTGCAAACAAATTGAAGATGGTGTTAAAGAGTGATTTAGTGAGGCTGAAACCCTGAGAGGTGTTCTCAAAGTCATTAAATCGAGAAACTTTAAAGACATGCTAATGCATAAGGATGATTCAACTCTAGATGAGCTGAAAGGCTTCCTGCAGTCCCATTTGGGTGGGCAAAGTAACACTGAACTATTCCAAGAACTCATATGCACAAAACAAGATGACAATGAAACACCACAATAGTTCTAGTATCGAGCAATAGCCCTCAAACAAAAGATTCTATTCATGTCTAAATATGCTGACACTGAAATGAAATACAATGCAAACACAGTCCAAGACATTTTCCTCCACACAATATATCGAGGCCTTGCTCATAAGTATGATGACATATGTTGAGAACATAAGCCACTGCTCTCTGACAGCTGATGAGACAATCCTAAAGCAAATGATGGAGACAACAAACACTGAAAATGAAAGACAAAGGTGTCTTGGGACAGTTAGGTGACAAAAACCTGTAAACATACACAGTACATACCTTGAAGTTGCAGCAGCACAAGACAGCAGTGTAAAGAAAGCCAATCCAGACAAAAAGCTCAAACCTGACCCACTCCAACAGTTGACCGAGAAAGTGGCACAGTTAATGAACAAAGTCGAACAACTGCAGCAGCCATTGTAGACTAAACAACCCATATCATGCAATATCATGTAAAAAAAAAGACCAAAAGAAAACCAAGTCAAACAGCTGTGCCAAATGTCTTGAACTGAACCACTCAGGCTGCACTCAACCCTTTTACTGCGGTAAAGAGGGCCACAGGGCAGTGGGGTGTTTGAGGAAACCTAAGCGCCAGGAAAACTGGAGCCGGTCTCTGTCGCGGGACAAGCAGTGACCAGGCTTCACCGTCAGTCCCATTTGGACCCACCCCACACTGCTCAGAGCCACACAGTGGGCTCTTTCACAAAAAAGATGCAGCCAGCTGTAGTGAAGCACAGACAAAAAGATCACAATGAGCAAACAATGCCCCAATTTTCAGTGAGGGCTCTCACTGAAATGTTTGATGATGAGGAAGAGCTGGAGGTCCATTCTGTGAATGGACTCATTCCCCCTTTTGATGGCTGGGTCATTGTCACGGTCAGTTTGAGTGGAAACGGCAGCTTTAGCAAGCCCATCGCAGTGCCTTTTCTTGTCTGTAGCATCCCACTTGACCAGCCACTACTTGGATTGAATGTGCTACAGGAAATGGTTCACAACCATCCAGCAGAACTCATCCCAGCCCTCATTACACATTTCAATCAATCAAACTTTATTTATATAGCACTTTTCATGTAAACAGAGTGCAACACAAAGTGCTTCAAACCATAATAACAATAGAACACACACATGCACACACACACACACACAAGGAAAGACTGTAGTGGTAGGTATAAGACAGGACGGGAGCTGATGAAGAATAAGTGAGGAAACACCAGAGGCAGGAAAAAAAATCCAAATAGAAAGGAAATTCAAATCAACCAATAAATAAATAAGCTAAAATAAATAAGTAATAAAATAAAAGAATATGCCAGCTAGAAAGCAGATTAATAAAAGTAAATGAATAGATAAATACACAGTAATTGTAATAAATACAGAATAAATAAAGAGATAAAGTTTAATCAAATGCCAGCTAAAAAGGTAGGTCTTGAGTTTTCTTTTAAAAACATCAACACTCTCTGTGGTCCTCAGGTCTTCAGGCAGGCTGTTCCACAGAAGTGGACCATAATAATAAAATAATGTCTCACCGTGGGTTTTTGTCCTAACTTTGGGGATGATTAAAAGGCTGCTACCTGAAGACCTGAGGGTTCTAGAGGGTTCATACCATAAAAGCAAATCTGATAAATAAGCAGGACTAAGACCATTAACAGCTTTATGAACCAATTAAAGGATCTTAAAATCAATTCTGAAGCACACTGGAAGCCAATGCAGAGACTTTAGAGTTGTGTAATGTGTGCTCTCTTTCTGGTCCTCATCAGCACACAAGCAGCTGAGTTTTGTAATAACTGTAAATGAGCAATGTTTTTCTGAGGAAGCCCAGAAAGTAGAGCATTACAGTAGTCAATTCTGCTGGTAATAAAAGCATGCATTAGTGTCTCTGTGTTGGCTTGGGAGAGAAACGGTCACACTCTGGTGATGTTCTTGAGATGATAAAAGCCATTTTTTGTTATACTTCTAATATGTGGTTCAAAGCTAAGATTTGATTCAAAGATAACTCTAAGGTTTTTTTACTTGTTGACAGGGTTTTAGTGCCAGTTCTTGCAGCTTTGCATTAAGTTTCTTTCTCTCTGAGCCTCAGGACCAATAGTTAAGACCTCTGTTTTGTCCTGGTTGAGCTGAAGAAAGTTTTCTACCATCCAGGACTTGATGTCTAAAATACAGTTTAAAAGGGCATCAATTGGTCCTGAGTCATCACTTTTCTCTGATGCAATAGCAATGCCTACTGAGAAAGCTAAGCAGGTAGTCAACTTTATTAATGCTGGCAAAGCCGCCATGCATCAGGGACGTCTACGGACTGGCACTTGTGACATCATCATTCCAGCTGGACAAGTAGTCTGGATAAAGTGCCAGGTTCCACCTGCTATCGATCAGTCAGATCCTCTACTCTTGTTCGAACCTGATGAAAGTATTGCTCATCTGACAGAATTAGGGATTTGAGAGGGCCTGTTGAAAGTCCAGCATGCCAAAAGACATTATGTCTTTGTTCCAGTGAAGAATAGCACAAAACATTTTGTCACTATACCAAGATAAACTGCCCTGAGTAGTGTTCAGACGGTCGTCAAGGTGATTAAGACAGATCCATTAGAGCCCCAAGACAATAACCGTGGTCAGTGTTGCTTTGACAACCACTACACCTTGTTCAACTTTGTGGCAGCCTCCAGTGGACCTAACTCACCTCGGCAATGACTAGTAGGAAAAAGTCAAGCAGATGTTATTTGAAGAGTTAGCTGCTTTCGCAAAAGACAGTCATGATATTGGCTGTATTCCTAGTCCATTATCCTCAAGGATGAGATTCCAGTATAGAGAGCAAATTCTGCTGTCCAAAGAATACATTCAAGATGTGTTGATGAAAGACTGGATTGTAAAGTGAAAGTCCTCTTATGCTTCTCCAGTGTCATGCGTGCACAAGAAAGATGGGACATTCTGCCTCTGTATTGATTATCAGCTTTTGAATCAAAAGACTATCATCAGGGCTTTATTGCCTAAGACTCAAGACATGTCACCACCTTCATTACCCCCTGGGGGCTGTTCAAATGGGTGAGAATCCCATTTGGCCTCTCAAACGCTCCTGCAGCGTTCCAGAGGAATATGGAAAGAGATGTTAGACACATTGCAGGATGACTGCTGCATTCTGTACTTGGACGATGTCCTTTGCTATGCAAAGACATTTGATGAGCACGTGGAAGGTGATCGCAAAGTCCTACAAGCCCTGCAGAAAAATGGGATGAAGCTAAGGCCTGAGAAATGTCAGCTATTTTGTCAGGAAGTCAGGTACGTTGGCCATCTCATGTCAGTTCACGGAATGAGGATTGATCCGAAGGACCTGAAAGCAGTGCAGTCATTAGCTAGCAGGACACAAAAAATAGTTGGTGATGTGAGGAAGCTCACTGGGTTCCTGGGCTATTATTGCTCCTCCATCCAGGACTTTTCGCAAATAGCCTAGCCCATCTATTAGCTACACCAAGGAAAACAAGAACAAGCAACACCAGTGCATTGTAAAAGCAAAGGCCCACAAATGACCTTAGGGACACTTGTTGGTTGGACTGTGGTACACAAAACAGCACCAGAACAGCTCATTGCCCTGCTTGTAAGTCCCCCTGTGCTAGCTTATCTGGATTTCAACTTACCTTTTATATTGCATGTGGATGCTTCAGATCAAGGCCTTGGTGCTGTCCTGTATCAGCACCAGGAGGGCACATTGAGAGTTATTGGATATGGCTCAAGAATGCTTAGTGCAGCTGAGTGGAATTATCATCTATACAGTGGAAACCTAGAGTTCCTTGCCCTGAAGTGGAATGTGTGTGAAAAAGTTTTGAGATTATTTATTCTATGCACCTCACTTCACCATTATACTGACAACAACCCATTAACCTATATCATGAGCACAGCAAAACTCAATGCAGTAGGCCATCGACAGGTTGGAGAACTCCCAGATTTCAGATTCAATGTCAAGTATAGACCAGGAAAGTCCAATGAAGATGCTGACAAGCTATACTGCCTTCCACTGGACATTGACAGGTATACCCAGTCCTGTACTGAAGAGCTTACAACCGATGTAGCCATGCTGTCTGGTATAGAAGTAGAGTGGGTAAGCAGAAAGATGTGGCCTGGGTCGCTGCTCTCAACATCTCAGACATCACCTACCCTTGATCCTTGATCCCTTGATCCTACACTTGATCAGTGATGAGCTTGTACAAGCACAGTGAGCAGATGAAACCGTCAGTGAAGTAATAAAGTTGAAAAAAGCAGCCTCACTCTTGACTGATGATGTGCATAAAACGGCAAGTGGAGGTACTAAAAGACTATTTCATGAATGGGGAAAGCTTGTCCCAGAAAATGACCTCTTGTACAGACAGGGTAATGAGAGAAAACAGGTGGTTCTCCCCACCAAGTACAAAGACCTTGTGCTAAAGAAACTGCACAATGAAATGGCTCATGTTGGTACAGAAAGGGTCCTTAATTTAGCTAGACAATAGATGTTCTATTGGCCTTTTATGGCCAAGGATATTGAGGATTATATAACTAAGAGATGCCCTTGCATAAAGTCAAAGAAGCCAGTCACTCATGTTTGTGCCCCAATGGGTAGCATAACATCAAGTTCACCCTTAGAGCTAGTGTGCATAGACTATTTGCATCTGGAAACCAGCTGTTGTGGTTATGAGTATATACTTGTTGTAGTTAACCACTTCACAAGATTTGCTCAAGCCTATCCAACAAAGAATACGAGTGGCAAGACAGCAGCTGAGCGCATTTTCAATGATTTTATCCTACGCTTTGGATATCCATCAACCAAGGCCATGAACTTGAAAACGATCTGTTCCACACACTCAGAAAGCTGTCAGGTATCTTCCATTCAAGAACATCACCATACCACCCACAAGGGAATCAAGCTGAATGGTTTAACTGCACTATACTTCAAATGTTAAGAACCTTGACTGACAAAGAGAAAGAATGATGGAAAGACAAGATCCCACAAGTTGTACACACATACAATTGTACTCGTCATGAATCAACAGGCTTTTTGCCCTTCTTTCTTCTTTATAGCTATCATCCTCACCTCCCCATGGATTTGCTATTTGGGTTGGTGGAAGAAGCAGAATTTGACATGCCAAAAGCATATGCAGAAAAGTGGGCAAAGCAGATGTCAGAGGCCCATCGAATTACTAGTGAGATTAGCAAACAGGCCAGTGCAAAGGGCAAAGCACTCTATGATAAAAAGGCATAGCGTTAGTGCCTGGTGATGGGGTTTTAAGGAGGAACCTCAGTGAACGTGGAGGACCTGGGAAGTTGAGGTCATATTGGGAATCCATCTACCTAGTAAAAGAACAGCTTGGAGAAAATTCAGTGTATACAGTCTACCCTAAGAACAGGGACAAACAAAAGACAAGAACACTGCATCGCAATCTGTTATAACTAACGAATCACCTTCCTGTTGAAACCCCTTCATGCCCTACCAAGTCAGTCCCTGAGAAAGGAAAACAAAAAGGTAAGGTACAGATCTGACATACCAATACTCCTGACCCACTGGAAGACTCTGATTCAGATTCAAACTCTGATGAGGACTCAAACAGACACAATTATTGGCTAAAGGCGCCAGCAGAAATGATTCAGGAAAGGCCTGCTGTAGTCCCCCGCCAACAACCTTCCCCCAGTTGGAGTCACCCAACTCTAGAACCTGAAAAGGGAAGAAAGAGTTATACCAGAGTAGTTCCCTGGTACAAACCTGATGCCAGTGAGAGAAACAGAGATAAGGGAACCTGTACAAGAATATGGATGGGGTTGATCGAGATCATCGTCTGGATCCAGGAATGGTTTATGGCATTTTCAGTCAAATAACCTCTCAGCTGGCATGACTGTTTCTGCACATGACATCTGACACCATGGTAACGTGGTCCTATTGTTTACCTGTTGCTAGGTAAACCACTTCAGGGGTATCATATGTTACAGCAGCATGGTGGGGAACTGAGCTGCCTTGGTGGAAGTCTGCGCTCTCTGAGTGCTTTTATAATTTTCAGTTTAGTTTAATTCAAAATTCTTCATTCACCCATGTTCGTTGTGTTATTCCTGTCTTTTTTGTGTGGGTTTTCAGTTGACAATACAATATCTATTCAACTTCAGATATCAGAGCCAATATTGTTATGTTTTTGTTTTCAGATAAAAGCAGCTGATACTTTGACATACACGTTAAATGTAATTGTCATTAATTATACCGTTATTTTTCATTTAGGTCAATTAAAAATCCCTTGTTCATCCCCGTGGGGCAGTTACACCATATAATGAATGCATTAAACGTACCTCATGTCATTTCTGTCTTTTTATGCGGGGAGTTTCATTTATATGGACATGTTCAGTAGACAGTATCTATATATAAAATTTAATATCTAATCAAGCCAAGCATTCAGAGCTGATATTGCTATGTTTTTGTTTTTTAGAAAAATCACCTGATACTTCGACATTCATGTGAAATTCCTCAACAGAGAACTAGTATCTTGTCACTGTGACTACCTATACAATTATTTTTATTTTGGAAGCTGCATTACAGAAGATGGGTATGAAACATCCCCTTGTTCTGATGTGGTCTCTGAACACATCTGAACAATAAGGTTCATTTGAAGCCGCAATTAACTTTAATTTTTAATCTTTTATTGAAAGAATGTACATAAAAATAACTTAACAAAGAGAGAAGTCTTCTTTAAAAAAATACTTTCATTGCAATCAATAGCTTTATCACGCAACCTTGTGCATTTCCACTGCCATAGAACTGATCCTCATCACAGACGGGAACCCCACTGCTGGGCCATCGAACCATGAATGTAAGCTATACTAATGTTTGGTAGGCTATGCTTAACACAATGGGATTACTTTTTATTGAAATTTCATTTTGATAACTCAACATTAAGGTAGGCAATGTTTTATCACATACAACGAGATAATTGTTAACATTTTAATGTTGCCCGATATTTTTAATAATACGATTTTAACATCCATATTGATTGTGTAATTCACGCGGCCTATGAGAACGCGCAGCATGCATGTGATGTGTGTGACGCAGGGCATAGAGCCCTGCCCCTAGGTGAAATGCCTGGTTTTTAGTGAGTCCTGCTGGGGTCAAAAAGAGTGGGTAATGGAAGAGAAAAAGAGAGAGAGAGAGATCCCACTGTGGGGAAATTTCAGTTAAGAGCAGCAACATACAACAAGCAAGTACAGAGAAAAAGACAGGTATAAAAAAACCACAAACAAGTGACAAATGAAATATAAGAGAAAAATAATAAATGTGGTATTTATATAAATAAAGAATTTGAATAAAAATGTAATTAAACTAAATATTATTTATTATTATTTGTTATCTAAAGACATGCACTTAATAAGTTAATCTAAATTGTCCATAGATGTGAATGTGAGGGTGATTGGTTGTCCATCTTTATATTATCAGCCCTGCGATGAACTGGCGAAACGTCCAGGGTGTGCCCTGCCTTCGCCCAACAGTAGCTGGGATGGGCTCCAGCATCCCTGTGACCCTCTCGAGGAATGAATGAATTATTTATATATTATTATGTGGTTGCACATGCACATGTGTGCAATGGGGGGGTTACAGTGAACTGTTATAGAGTCTGATGGCTGTGGGGAGGAATGACTTGAGGTATCGTTCCTTTTTGCACAGGGGATGTAAGAGTCTGGTGCTGAAGGAGCTACTCAGGGCCTCTACACTGTGATGCATAGGGGTGGGAGGGGTTGTCCATAATGGATGTCAGCTTGACCAACATTATTCTGTCCACCACCTCCTTGATGGAGTCCAGCGGCAGCCTATAACAGAGCTGGCTCTCTTAATCAGTTAATTCAGTTTGTTCCTGTCTCTGTCCATACTGCCCTCTCCCATCACACAATACCAGAGTACTGCAGAGGTCACCACAGTGTTGTAAAAAATCGGGGCCGTGCCCACTCCAAAGGACCTCAGTCTCCTCAGCATGTGGAGGTGACTCTGGCCCTTCTTGAACAGGGCATCTGTATTGTCAGTCCAGTCCAGTTTATTGTTGAGGTGAACACCCAGGTACTTAATAGAGTCCAAAAGTCAAGAGCATGAGCACATGCAACCAAATGATTTCAGGAGAGCTGTATAAACAGCTGCAAGGGAGGAACAAAGTTACTCAATGTAGTATAAAATTTGTTGTCAATTTGTTGTTGAGTCTGATTTAACACATATTAAATGCAGACTGATGAATCTCTGCCTATGTTTTCCTCTGAGAGTGTCTACCTCTTTTTGATGCTTTTTAAATTTCCCCTTAATGTTGCTCAATTACCCAAGCTATTTGCAAAATATTCATCCAGATTTTCCTTTTTCTGTCATCCTCATTCCAACTTCTAGGGGAATGAAATGTAATGTTACCTAATTTTTTTCCTAAAATGGTTTTTAAGAGTCTTTTGTAAATAAAGTATGGATTTATTAAATTTTTAAAATGTTTCATTTGGTTATTTATGTTTTACACAGTATATCAACATTTTTTTTTAAAAATTTGGGGTTATATATTGTCCAAATGGGAACTTGTGCATGATTTCTTACTCTTGACTTTAGATAGAGGTAGCTTAAGCACTGAGAAGCTACTCATTGCATCAGTTAAAAATGACTGACCTGTGCCTGCTGTCTGACAGGTTTTTCCAAATGCAGACCTGCAGCTTCTAAAGCACTGTGTTTCTGTTCGAGACCAACTCCTGCAGAGGAAATATGACGAACACAAGGTAAAGTACCCTCGTCATTACTCTGTATACTGCTGTTTCTAATGAGATAAATGCAACAAACACAAAGCAAGTAACCAAAACATCTGTAGTGAGGTTGAAATGATGGTAAAGTATTTGAAAATATATAAATATTCTGTATGAAAAATAATGAATATTCTGTATGTAAATATATAAATCAATAAATAAAAGTTTTTGTTGTTTTTTTGTTTTTCACTCATTTCTTCTGAAATTGTAGTCTATTAGTCAAAATGTGAAGTATGTTTTAGCACACTGTTCACAAATAAACATTTTTGCATTAACTATGCTCATACAAGCTAAACAAAAGCTGACATTTCATCTTTCATAGTATCTTACATTTTCCTACATAAAACATCTTAATTTGAAAAGTTTTTTTTTTTTTTTTTTTTTTTTAATGAAGGTAATACACTATGTCATCACAAAATGTGATTATAAGTGAAACATTGTTGTGAAGGACAGCTCAACCCATCTTTTTTTTTTTTGACATAAAGGAAGGTGTAACAGAAATCACATCACCACTCGTCTATCAAAATGCTGAATTTTCCCCTTTTCAGTATTTCTGAGAGACTCTTGAAGAAACAACAATGACATGCTCGGCTGTTGCATTTGCCTTTATCCAGTCAAAACTGAGGCTCTGTGCAGTTTTTGACTCATTGAAAATGTACTTTATAACTTCCACTAGATGGTCTGAGGCCCGTATTGTAATGTTGTGCTCTGCTGCTGTTTTCAGCTGGGCCTTTCCCAACATCTTGTGCAAACATTATGTTATTGACTTTGTTTATGCCGGCGCAACAGGCCAAACTATACCCCTCGTCTGGAATATACCCGGGGTTAAAGCGGCTGAGGCCAGATTATACAGGTGGTAAATTCTGATTGTACCCCTGCCGATAAGGGGGTTACAAGTTGTGAAAATTCCCACAGATAGTTCCCAGTGAATTTTGATTTGTAGCAGAGACCTAAAATGATTATGTTTTAGGGGGCCCAAAATTGCTAGTGGTGCTCCATGATATCAGTTGTGTTGAGTGATACACACAAGAATTGGGTTTGTCAGGTAAGTTAAGTGAGAAAGCTAACTGACTTAAATCTTACTCATACTCGTATTCGTACTCAGGGTCGTGGGGGCAGCAGCCCCAGCAGAGGCACCCAAACATTCCTCTCCCCAGCCACTTCCACTAGCTCATCCGGAGGGAATCCTGAGGTGTTCCCAGGCCAGCTGAGAGATATAATCCCTCCAGGGTGTCCTGGGTCGGCCCCAGGGTCCCCTCCAAGATGGACATGCCCGAAACACCTCTCTAGGGCGGCATCCAGGAGGCACCTCTGTGGAGGAGGAGTAGCTCTACTCTGAGTCCCTCCCGGATGTCCGAGCTCCTCCCCTTACCTCTAAGGCTGAGCCCGGCCAGCCGACAAAGGAAGCTCATTTTGGCCACTTGTACTCATGACCTCATTCTTTCGGTCATTACCAAGAGCTCATGACCATAGGTGAGGGTCAGAACGTAGATGAACCAAGAGCTTCGCCTTTTGGCCTAGCTCCCTCTTCATCACAATGGACCGGTTTAGCATCCGTATCACTGCAGATGCCGTCCCGATCCACCTGTCAATCTCCCGCTCCACCCTACCCTCACTTGTGAACAAGATCCCAAGATACTTAAACTCCTCCACCTGGGGCAGGGCTCCCCCCCCGACCCGGAGTGGGCACTCTACCCTTTTCCGGCTGAGGACCATGGCCTCAGACTTGGAGGTGCTGATCTTCATCCCAGCCGCTTCACACTAAGCTGTGAACCGCCCCAGTAGGAGTTGGAGGTCACTGCCTAATGAAGCTAAGAGGACTACATCATCTGCAAAAAGCAGAGACAAGATCCTCCCGCCACCGAATTTGACCCCATTCACCACCCAGCTGCACGTAGAAATGCTGTCTGTAAAAATTATGAATAGAACCGATGACAAAGGGCAGCCCTGGCGGAGTCCAACCCTCACCTGGAACAAGTCTGACTTATTACAGACTATGAAGACCTGACTCACACTCCTTCGGTACAGGGCCTGAATGACTGCTACCAAGGAGCCATCCACTCCCCCCCACACACACACCCCCTGGATGGGCAAATTCCCATTCCCCCTCCAGCACCCATCATGGGTAAAGAACTGGTGCACAGTTCCACATCTGGGACAAAAACCCCACTGTACACAGTGTGGACGAGTGGCCACCTTTCCCCCCAAGGAGCCAGATAGTTTCCCAGAACCTCTTTGGAGCCGATCAATAGTCTTCCTCCATGGTCTTACTGAACTCCTCCCACACCCAAGTTATTGCCTCAGTGACTGCTACAGCCGCGCACCCCTTGGCCCGCCAGTACCAGTCAGCTGCTTCCGGACACCCACAGGGCAGCCAAGCCCTGTAGGCCTCCTTCTTCAGCCTGGCAGCTCCCCTCACCTCTGGTGTCCACCAGTGGGTTTTGGGGTTACCACCCCAAGTGTCCCCAGGTACCTTACAGCCACAGCTCGCAACAGCTGCCTCGACAATGGCAGAGTGGTACAAAGCTCATTCAGACTCAATGTTCCTCTCTGTTCTCGGGACACAGTCGAAGCTCTGCCGGAGGTGTGCTTTGAAGATCAACTTGACAGGTTCTTCTGCCAGGCATTTCCAGCAGAGCCGCACTGCCTACCAGGTCTACGCAGCGTCTTCCCCTGCCACCTGATCCAACTCACAACCAGGTACTGGTCGCTTGACAGCTCCACACCTCTCTTCACCCGAATGTGCAGAAACGCAGGTTTGATGATATGACTACAAAATCGATGACCAGCGACCTAAGATGTCCTAGCGCCAAGCATGGGCATCCTTATGTTCGAACATGGTGTTAGTTATGGCCAAACTGTGACTCACACAGAAATCCAGTGACTGAAGATTCAGATCGGGCAGGCCATTCCTTCACCCCACGCCCCTCCAGGTCATGCTGTTGTTGCCAAAGTGAGCGTTGAAGTCCCCCAGTAGGACAACGGAGTCCCCTTTTGGGGTGCTTTACAGCACCCGTCCCAAGGACTCCAAAAAGGGCAGATAATCTGAGCTGTTGTTTGGTGCATAAGAACTGACAAAGGAGAGAGTCCAACCCCTCTCGAGGACTTGGGTTCCAGAGCCGACGCAATGTGTTGAGTTGAGGCCGACTATATCTAGCCGGCAACGCTCAGCCTCCTCCAAAAGCTCCTTCCTCACAAGAGAAGCGATATTCCATGTTCCAAAAACCAGTTTCCATAACCGGACCGCTAAGGCCCTCACCTTAGTCTGCTGCCTGATCCACAAAGCACCGGACCCTTCTGCTTCCCCCTGTGGGTGGTAGCAGACAGGGTGATGAGCCCATGTCACTGGTTCGGGCTGGGCCCGGCTGAACCCCATGGGCAAAGGCCCGGCCACCAGGCGCTCACCCACGGGCCCCAACCCCAGGCCTGGCTCCAGGGCAGAGCCCTGGTAACCCTCCAGGCTGGGTACACACGCTCTTGTTTTCCTTTGGCATCAGGGTCCTCTGAACCGTTCTTTGTCTGGCCCTGCGCCTAGGACTAATCTGCCATGGGAGGCCCTACCAGGGGCAAAATGTTCCTGACAACATAGCTCCTAGGGTCATTAGGGCTCTAAAACTCCTCCACCACGGTAAGGTGACGGTTCCAGAAGGACTAAATCTTAACTCTAAAAAAGTACTTTTATTACTTCAACCAGAAAGATTTCAATCAGTAAAAATATCAGACTTGCAAAGATCAAAGACAACTACCACACTTCTCAGTAGTGTTGACTCATTAAAAAAAGCACATTAAAAACAAAACATTCTAATGCATTTGGAACATAATACTCAATTAATTTGACTGTTCATAATATGATAAAAGTCATAACATCCTGAAGCTCCAAGTTCTAAGACTAGCAAGTCCTCCCTAAAGTATAAATGTTCAAATTTAAATAGCAAAGGATGCTTCAAGGTCACACTTCTCAAGATCATGCACTCTGGGACTGTTCTGAAAGACTGTAATAAGAAGGACAGTAGGTGTGGTAGTTGTACAGTGGTGGTGTAGTGTTACATATGTCCAAGAAAATAACTTGATGTCACATGCCAAATGTTTTATCTATTTAAGTGAGTAAATATACTGTGTAAATACAGTCAAATCCTCTTTACACAAGAGGGGTACATTCTGGCCTTAAGGAGTATGCTCCTCAGAACTTAAGTTTCAGGATGTTATGATTTTTATTATATTATAAACAGTCAAATTAATTGAGCACTATTATTTAATTGATTGAAGTCTTTCTGGTTGAAGTAATATAATTGTTTAGAGCAGGGATGACAAACTCATTTTCTTCCAGGTTTCACATTCAGCTTAATTTGATCTCAAGCAGGCCGGACCAGTAAAATAATAACATAATGACATATAAAGAATGACAACCCCATGTTTTTCTCTTTGTTTTAGTGCAAAAACCCATTAAATTATGAAAATATTTACATTTCACAAAAAAGATTTGATTAACATGAAAAAAAAGAAATTTCATAATAAAAATAAATGCAATTTCAACAACATTATGAATGAACTTATCATTTATACATGTGCATTACATACAATGTTACACAAACATTTGGTAACAGGCATAATATTATTTGTTTGAAACTAAAATAAGAACAATTTCTACAATATTATGTTTCAGCTTATTATTAACAGAATTTACAGATCACAGTGGATCTATTAATGCACAAAACATTTAGTAACAGGCAGAATATTGTTAAAATTGCACATTTCAAGTTGTTCATATTTGTTTTTATTTATGTTTTTATTTACATTTTATTAAGAAAGGATAGTTTGTAATGTAATCTTTTTTTTCACATTAAACCAATTAAAAAAAATTGTAGTTGTCATTATTATAATCTATTATGCTATTATTTTACTTGAGATCACATTGGTCTCTGTCGCTCCTGAACTAAAATTATTTTGACATCCTTGACTGTTAATATCTTCAGTGTACCTGAACTTTCACCCCACGGGCCACAGTGGAACCTTTGGTGAGCCAGATTTTGTTTGACACCTCTGGTTTAGAGTTTTAAGATTTTTCACACTTAACTTACCTGACAAAGCTGAACCCTCAATAAATTGTTGAAAAATTAAGTAATTCTTGTGTATATCACTCAACACTATTGATATCATGCATGATTTTTCAGAACAGAGAACTCTGCCACCATTTGCATGTTAGAACAGCGACAGAAAGCTCTAGTGATGATGCCACTAACAGGTTTTAACCACACAGTAAAAATTAGGTCTTTTTCCCATTTGCCAGATGGTGATTTTGCTAACTTTTTGAGAGAATCTGCTTCCCTTTCTGCTACATGACGCGAGTCTTCTGTCGCTTTTTCCATGCTGATTGTCCATTTTTCATGTCTTGCATCACCCCATGTTGTGTCTTATGTCAATATGGGCTACATTGTGTGTTGATTGGCTATAAAGAGGCACATAACACAGTGCATAGTATGTATGCGCAGGATCTGTATCCTGATAGTGTTTGCAAATACATTAACTTAGCCATATAATGAAGGGGTGAAATTGTCCCACATCATGGGATTTGTGATCATACATCATACAGAGGGCCAAATGACTGTACAAATGCAATAATTATCATACATCGGGCAGTGCTGGCTCTGCCTTTGAACCACATAATGTCACTAGCTTTTTATATTGGAACTGTTCATAAACACCAAAATGAACTATTATTCTATGCACTTTGTCCAAAACCCATCAGATCTTTTACTCTGTATTTATACTAATTGTGCTCCATTGCAGGCAGACTACAGTGATCATGTTCAGCGAGACCTGCTGGATGCTCTGCTTAGAGCGCAGCGCAGCGCTGAGAACAACAACACAGCAGAATTTGGTACAGAGGCTGTGGGTCTTAGTGATGACCACCTGCTCATGACTGTGGGTGACATCTTCGGAGCCGGTGTGGAAACCACCACCACAGTGCTCAAGTGGGCTGTGGCCTACCTCATCCACCACCCACAGGTAAGACTGATGATGTCAGACACTGCATCTACTGCAGTTCCTCTGGTGTTGAGATACTGCTCAGAGAAACTCTTACTGAGACAGGAAAAACTCACCCTATGGACACGTTCCCACATGATGTCACACGCATGTGATTTTTTGGTCCACCTCCAACTGGAGGGCAAAAAGACTCTGCTCCTCTGGCATCCTGCATTGGTTTTAGCCGTGAAGTTGTCAAAAGACCACGCTAAATTTAAATACAGCCATGACATATTAACAACTGAAAAATCTATCAATATGTTTAACACTTGAAGTGCTGTAGGATGGACTAACAGACCAAAGAAGGACAGCAATGTTACATTTCTCAGGGATACCCTAAAACAAATGACACTGAATGAGGAATGACAGTAGTCGTCTGGTACGTGTATGCCAAATAACAAATGACGGTAGTTTTTTCTGGTAGGTAAAATAACTTCTCCCTCCGGTCTACCGTGAGTCCAGCCTCATGTATTTTACTGAAAGCTGGTTGAATAACAATAGTCCTGAGTCCTCTGTGGATATGCCTGGATTCACCATGATTTGGGCACACAGAAATGCAGCATGTGTTAAGGTGAAAGGAGAAGGACTTTTTCTATATGTAAACAACAAATGATGTAGCCTCAGTCATATTAATGTTAAGGAAAAGATCTGCTGTGCAGACATTGAACTGTTAGCAGACCTCACTATGTACCACACATCATTGACATTGTTATTGATATTCAACCCAGAGCAGTGGCCTCTATGGCATGTGATGCTATTGGAGATACAAAACCAACATACTGATGCATTTATTGCAATATCTGGTGATTTCAATCACGCCACCCTCTCCTCCAACCTGACTGGATTCACACAGTTCAACTAAGTTAAAAGAGGACAGAAGACCCTTGATCCGCTGTATGCTAATGTCAAGAGGCTAACAGAGCTACTCCTCTACGTCCTCCTCATGCAACTGTCAGGAAATGGACACCAGAGGACACTGAGGCTCTAAGAGGTGACTTTGAAAGCACTGATTGGAATGTGTTAATGGAAACAGTACAGACATTAACAGAATGTCAGTCAGTCAGTCATCTTCCGAAGCCACTTTAAACTCACTAGGGTCGCGGGGGTCACTGGAGCCTATCCCAGCTACTTAGGCGAAGGTGGGGTACACCCTAGATGAGTCGCCAGTTCATTGCAGGGCTGACACAGAGACAAACAACCTATCACTCTCACATTCACACCTATGGACCGTTTTAGATTAATCAATTAACCTATCAGTGGATGTCTTTGGATGTTGGGACAAAGCCAGAGTACCCGGAGAGAACCCACACAGACACAGGGAGAACATGCAAACTCCACACAGAAAGATTCCACCCATCGACCATTGTTGGAATCGAACCCAGGACCCTCTTGCTGTGAGGCACTGCACCACCTCCTATTAACAGAATGGTTGATTGTATTACTGACAGTGGTAGCTCACATGAAGAGGATGACGATAGGAATCACATTAAATAATATTACAAAAACATGAATATTTAAATTAACGAGCGCTGCATTATACAACCCGTGAGTACTGTGTATAGTGTAGTTTAAAAATGTTTTTGGTCGTTTAGTGAGCAGGCAAGTGATGTGTTTCCTGTTTGGGGCACAAAAATCTGTGCCCAAGGCTCTCCCTTTACCATATACACTATAGGTTAGAAATGGCACGTGTGCAGTAGACCCCCCCACCAATACAAGTGATAGGATAGCCTAAAGGACTGCCCACAGGAGTAAACGTCACATCCCAAAAAGAATCAAAACCTTCCTCAGAAATGGAGTATCACACAATCATCTAAACCAGGAATGAACACACTTTTTCAGTTTGTTAGCTTCTTTTAAAATGACCAATATAAAATGATGTATGTCCACTAAGTTATATATTAATATATATCAGCTAAGTAAGTAATACTACTGGCACCTCCATTGGTGGCTGGATAGCTCAGTGGGTAACACTACTACTACTACTACTACTACTACTACTACTACTACTACTAGTACTACTACTACGCACCATTTCAAGAATCAAACCACTGCTCCCACACTCCAATCTGAAAACAGTCATCCATTCATTCATATTCTCCAGGCTCAATTATTGCAATTCACTCCTGTCCGGCATGACCCCAAAATCACTCTCCCGCCTCTAACTGGTCCAGAACGCAGCAGCAAGGCTTCTCACTGATTTTAACAGACAACGTCACATCACCCCAGTCCTGGCTTTGCTCCATTGACTTCTTGTGCATTTTAGAATTAATTTTAAGATTTTATTGATCATTTTTAAAGCCCGACTGGGCCTGGCTCCTAGCTGCATAGCTGACATGTTAATCACTTATGAGCCAGTACGCAGCCTTAGATCCTCGAACGGGGGGCTTCTGGTTGTTCCAAAGTCGAGGCTTAAATCTAAAGGTGACTGCGCTTTCTCCATCAGGGCCCCTCAACTTTGGAACGGCCTGCCCGAGGAGATAAGGCTTGCAGAATTGGTGACACTTTTTAAATTACTTCTTAAAACACATTTTTATAGACTTGCTTTTATGTGATGCTGTCTCTTTTTGATATTACTTATTTTTTAAATATTTAAATATTTTACAATGTAATTTTACCCTTTTGATACTCATTTATATTGACATTGCATGATGTTGTCTTATTCCATTCCCTCATTTTTATATTGATTTGACAGCATCATGTTAAGACTTGCAGAATCAGTGACATCTATTAAATCCCTTCCTAAAACACATTTTTGTAGACTTGCCTTATGTGATGTTGTGTCTTTTTTAATATATATATTTATTTCTGATTTTTATTATTTTTTGGTCATGTTTTCTAGTTTACTGTTCTTGTCTTTTATCTTTTTTTAAATTTTTATTTTATCTAATTATGTATTCCTGTTTGGCCCTCTGTTAGTATTTTGACTCCTGTTGTTGTGCCCTCCTGCTCTGCTTTGTCTGTCAAAGCACTTTGTAAACCCAGGTTTTAAAGGTGCTATACAAATAAAGTATTATTAATATTGTTATTATTATTATTACTGATCACAATGCAGGAGGCCTGGGTTTGATTCCATTGTAGGTTGCACATCTGGGATTTGTTTGGACCCAGACCCAGTAAAAGATGTGACCGTCATTATGTCATTACTTACCATCCCCATTAAGCACATGATGCTTTAGCTGTGGAGTCATTCTGATGGCGAAAGGTAATGAGTCGAGCGAGGCAAATGTGACCCCATTCTGCAACACCTACTTGGCTCAACAAATTAGTGGTTCAAAATAGGTTACCAGTTTAAGTTGAGACATTACAGTTGGAGATAAATGATTATGCTTAAATATATTACACATTTTGAATGCTTTAATTTGTTTTCAGGTTTTTATTTATTTTAATTTAATTTAGTTTACAGTTGCAGAAAATATTTTAAGGGGGCAAAGTGATTTATGGCCAGCATCTCAGATGTAGCTGCATTTTTTTCCAATAAAAATAATGTTGGAATGGAAACAATGTATTTCTTTTTTAATTGTCTGCATCAGTCTATGTTGGCAGCAATTAGAGTGAAGAAAAACATTAAATATTTAAATATTGCAAGTCATATTGTTATTGCAATATTCAGTAATGTTATCGCATATCACATGTTTTCCTAATATTTTGCAGCCCTATTATACACCCAATAAGAATCAAAAGTCTGTATGAACCCACTCAAAACATATTTTTTTCTGCATTTACAAATAATCAGCTATCTAGTAGCCACACCTTCTTGACCTCTGAAACTTTGTGACCCCAACAGCCAGAGCAACAGTCTCATCAGGTCTGATAGCTAATACATCTGAGTTTTGGGTTTTTTTTCCTATTGTCAGTGTATCATCATATTTATAAAACACCATGTCTAAAAAATGCAGATGACACATCAGTATCAAAAATGAAACGCAGAAGTTACCCTAACTTTGGCTTTAGTGAAGGACTGGACAGTTGTGATGGGGGGGCTTGCTTGTCTTGGACTCAAGCTAGTGATGTAGCTCTCAAGACTGGTCTTGGCCTCGAGACCGGTCAATAAAGAAAATGTCAGTGTAGTCAGCAGTGATTAACTTTGGCTTCACGGAGCACAAAGAGTATATTTGCAACACATCCCAGAAAAAGAATATTCATGAAATATAGGCCTAACATGTAACTATGACAAATCTGGGTGATTTAAAATGAAAGACATAAGAACAATATAATAGAAAAGATAACATGAATTTGATTTAACTAGTCATGACACTTCACAGTAATGCCTGTTGCTCTACAATTGATATGAGTAATCATGTCATGTTGATTCTAACTGTAGTCTGTTTTTGGTCTTGGTCTTGAACTTAGTCTTGACAAGGCTCGGTCTTGGTCTTGCCCTAGTGTGTCATGGTGATGAATAGGGTGATGAATCCCAGAGGTCTTATGTTGCAGCGCCAGACTTTTATAGTATAAGTTTGATCATTTATTCATTTTCCGAACTGCTTAGTCCTTGATAGGGTCATGGGGGTGCCAGAGTCTATCCCAGCTACCAACAGGCAATGCTGGGGTAACCTTGGATGCGTCATCAGTTCATTATAGAGCCAACATATACAGATGAACAACCATTCACACTCACACTTACACTTAAGGATGATTTAGATTGACCAGTAAATCCATTAAGGTGCATGTCTGTGGATGGTAGGAGGAAGCGGGTGGTGAACTCAGGACCTTCTTGCTTTGAGACAACAGTGCTAACCACTTCGCCATTATATCACCCAAAAAACTTGGAAGAGTTTAACGATCAAGTTTAATGCCATTCAAGCGGGCACATCATTCAAAAGAAAGAGAGTGAGAGAGAAAAAAGAAATTCTCTTATATATTTATACAGTAGATACTCTAATATTCCATTATTAGTGAGAATGTAACAATATTCAGAATTGGATCAGTGTCTGTGGGATATACTGCTCTTCCTGTTTTATATGCTGTGTGGGTTTTAGCAACACTGGCTAAACTTTACATTTCTCTGGCTAATAGAAACTGTGACTTAAACATTATCCTATGAAAGAGGTTTGTGGATATTAACAAATATGGAAAAGCCAATCTTCTTCAAAAGGTGTTTGTAGAAATGAAAGAGGGAGGCTGTGTCTATAATATAACTTTCAAAATGAATATAAAAAGCTTAATAGGAATTTTACAGTTTTTGCAAATTGAGTATTTTGTACATGAACATATTCTGCCACTGCCTGTTAATAAAACCCCTACACTCACATCAGTGAAAGGCTCAGTTCATAGTGACATTTTACTGCTGATATGTGTATATGAGTTCAGATGCAGCGGCGAATCCAAGAGGAACTGGACAATAAGGTTGGTTCCGAACGCTCGCCTCAGCTCAGTGACAGAGGAAACCTGCCCTACCTGGAGGCCACTATCAGGGAGGTGCTCCGGATCCGACCCGTGGCCCCTCTGCTCATCCCACATGTGGCTCTGAGTGACACAAGGTCAGTGTTTCCGAATACTCAGTAGTATCTATTGTCTGTCCTAAAAGTCAGTAGAAGTTGCTGAATGGTGTCATTACCTAATTTGCATAGTTGTAAACATGCACGTAATTGTAATGAACGATGTAAGAGAGTGGAATAACATTGTGGGAGAGACAAAAATTGAGTATAAAAACACTCTAAATATGTCTACAATTGAACTATATGCTGTTAATTCTTGTTTTTAAAGTATAACATTTTTACCTTAATTAAACAATTTCAAAGTAATTTTGATGGTTAAATGGCTTGTTAGGGGGAGAATGGAAGCCCTCTGCCTTCCTACTTGCGCCTCTAGCGCTGAATATGCCACATGCAACTTCTCAATGCCATCCCTGTAGCCTAGATCTCTTTTCGGAAAGGCCAAGATCTCATCTCTCACAGGAAACGACAGAGTTTACGGCACTACGACACAAACACACCCAGGAGTGCATTTTTTATTACTTGCCACGGAATTTCGCCAGTTGAATCTATTGTTTTTGAGATGTACGTAGTTCATTATATGACCCATGTCTAATTGGTTTCGTCTGAATAGCAACTGGCATAACAATTAGCCTTGATGTTCGATCTTAGCTGGTGCTGTATGACACATGTCTCTTGTACAGGTGTAGGTGTGGAATCTAGATGTTTGTTCTTGTTATGATGATAGCGGGCTAATCACTAACAGGGCTGGGACAAAGTGACAGGTGGGAGCTGCTGACGTTTCTTAGCCTGTTACCTCTTAAGCTGTGTGGCTAACGTTAGCAACGAGGTGCTAGCAGCTGCAGACTGTGCCTCAGACCGCCAGTCCCTGCACCCACAGCCAGCGTGTCAATGTGACCTGTCCGCCTGGACCTTGAAGCAGCTCTGGTTCCGCGACCTCCTCCATAAAGTGAAAACAAATGTCTGTCCAGCTAAAGTTTCCCATTCCACTCTGCTCCAGTAGCATATTCAAATCATTATTTTTTGCCTTCTCGTCGCCGGCTTCATTGAAAACAAATAGACATGGTTGGAGGGGGAGAGTTAACATTGGGTTTTATGACAGTGAATATGTAGTTTGAAACTGTAGGGGGAGCTCCATAAAGAAAAATGCTATAAAAACAGTGAAGAAGGCCCAAAACGGTAATGTTCCAATTTGAACCCTCCGCCATTATCCAGGCTTAGGGACTGGCTACAGTGACCCAAAAGAGAGACTCTGGAGGAGTTACTTAGGTTATTTATTTATTTAAAGTTTTTTTCTTTAGTTTTTAGCTTCATTTTCTTTGGTTTAGTTTGGTTTTTAACCTTATCGTCCACTTAGGAGCCTACAAGTCACAGTTAAACATTAAAATTTTTAACTATAACATCTTAAATTTTCAGTCTACATCAACAATCGAAATGGACCAAAAAGAGACAATAGAGAAAACTATCAATGTCAATGGGAGTGCAGTGATTTGTTTTGGAAAAAGAACAATACTGAAATTGATGAGAATTAGCTTTCAATCCAATATGCATATAAGTTTTCAATGTCAGCAACACAATGCAAAACATTATGACAAGTTTTATGCTGTTTTCATTCACAGACTTAGTTATAAAGGTTGAAAACATATTTTGCTGAGTGTTCTGTCATGAGAGCAACTCCTTCACAAGAATCAAACCTACCATTTTTAAAACCTGTCAACAGCAACCGTGTGTGTTTATCATTTCTGATAGTGAGGTAAATGGCTACACACAAACACCGTGAGGTTCAGCTGTTTCTCTGCTTGGTGACTGACAATAGAATACAGAATACTAATTGGTGCTCATGGTACCTGTGGCCATTAAAGCAGTGTTGAGAAAAGCTAAAGAAAAAAACCTTAAAAGTGTTTACCAAACTATCAAGGGCCATGATAGCAGGAGTGGGTTGAACAGAAAGGACCGTAAGTGGTTCAACCAAATGGACACCATTTACAGCCACCACCTGGCCACGACATTGTGGGCATACCATGATAGAGGAGGCTGAGACTACGTTTACACATAGCTGGGTAGTTTGGAAAATGGATATTTTCCCCTCTCCGTTTTTTAAAAAAAAACCTTGTGCACACGTGACTGTTTTCAGAAAAATCTACGTTTACACAGCCCCGTATATCTACGCCGTCAAGAGCATGCCAAGCCTATAGATGGCAGTGTGGTGAGATAATCAAGTACCATTACCCAGTCAGAATCCTGAAAAGAATCACAACAAAATGTTACTTCCATTATGAACCTATGGAGATGTAGTTTTCCTTGTTCCGGGTCCAAATAAATCTGAGACGTGCAACCAATACAATCCAATGCAAATGGATGAGCTGGTGACTTTTTTTACAATCACAAAACTGCTTTTCTGATGTGCCAGAGTGGATGGAAAAAGGTTTTGAACTCTGTTTAGTCGAACCGTGTTAGTTCTGTAGTCAATAGCTAGGGTGGCCATCTGTCCAGCTTTAGACCGGACAATCCAGAATTTTAAAGCCCTGTCTGGTGTTTCGAGCAGTCACGAGCCTATGGATTGTGACTGACCCAACTTTGAGAGAGAATTTGCTATCCACACGTTGGTTCAGCACGACCGTGAGGGCAGGGAAAGAGCTGTGGCTTATGCAAGCCGCACTCTGCACAAGTCAGAGCGAACCTACTTAACACCTGAAAAGGAGTGCTTGGGAGTGATTTGGGCCCTGGAACACTTCCACCCTTACTTTGAAGGCTCTCATGTCAAAGTTGTCACTGACCACAACAGCTTGAGGTGGCTGATGTCACATCCATCCCCTTCAGGTTGGCTGGCTCATTAATGTCTCAGACTGCAAGACTTTAATTTTGAGATCATACACAAACCAGGTGTTCCTAATTCTGTCCCTGATGCACTGTCCCGAAACCCAACTTCAGATGAAGCTATGGATTTGCTTCCCCCTTATGCCACTGACCGCTGGTCATGCTAATTTTAGATGACAAAGAACAATTACGTTCTCTGCACGATGGCGATGAAGTCATCTGTGCTCTGTGGACCCAGCTGGAAAATGATTCCTGTGTGGACTCATCTGGCTTTTGTCTTCACAACAACCTGGTCTACTTCAGAGATCAGAAATCCTCTTGTCTCCTTCACCCATACAAAGATCTTCAGTTTTTGGTGCAAGAAGCTACAGCTGTGGTGGCTGCACAGAAGTTTGTTTCTGAAGTCTTTGTGAGGCATGGTGCTCCCAAGTACCTGGTATCTGACAGAGGTGTGCAGTTTGTCAGTGTTTTTTTTGAGTCAGTATTGACATGATTGGGCTCTGTCCACTGTCTGACCACTGCTTATCACCCCCCAATCGAACCAGACTGAAAGGGTTAATGTTACCGGCACCAGACCTAGGGGAAATCTGGACCGGCAGCAAAGGTTACACAGGCAAGGGTGCACTGTGTAGCCAATAAAATAAGAGTCTGTGGACTGTGGATTAATAAGGGAGAGGACCACAAGTTAGTGTCTTGCTCCAGCTAGTGCTAATTTAATATTGAATAACTGCATAAAACTCTCACCCAACAATACTGCAACTCTGGTCCATAGCCTAGTCAAGTCCCATCTTGACTACTGCAACTCCCTCTTATTTGGTTTACCGGACAAGTCCATACATAAATTGCAACTGGTTCAAAACTATGCCACATGTATCATCACCAGAATCCCCTCCATGTATATGTATATACATAACACCTGTCCTGCAGCAACTCCAGTGGCTTCCTGTTAAATTTTGCATTACATATAAAATCGTACTTCTCGCCTTCAAGGCCATAAACAACCTTGCCCCTCAGTACCTCACTAACCTCCTCCATATAAACATTCCCACCTGCACTCTTATGTTACCTTCATCCATCCAACTCACACTCCCACCTGCTCGCTTGACCACCATGGGGTCCAAAGCCTTCAGTCATTCAGCTCCTGCCTCTGGAATGCCCTCCCGGCCCACATAAAAAATTCAGACTCTGTCGCCACCTTCAAATTGCAGCGTAAAACATACTTATTCAGACAGGCTTACTCAGTTCCATAGTTTCACTTTTATCTGCTGCCATTTTATGTACCTACAGTATGTGTTTTATGCACCCCCCCCCCCCCACCCCGCATGTTTATATCATAAAATTTCAATGTTATGTTTCAATGTTATGTAAAACTATTGT
>JAPQRQ010000008.1:26201742-26214859 GCA_037367365.1 Apogon talboti | reverse complement strand
GTGTAAAATTTTTATTTTAAAAAAATCACTGGAAATATCGGTATCAGGTATCGAATATATATATATATATATATATATATATATATATGACAAAAAATTAATCGGTATCATATCAAATCATAAATGTGTGGCATCGCTCAGCACTACTGTGTGAGGGAATGTATAGGCTCTAAGTACATAATGGTACTGATGCACTTCCAGTACAAGGTCAACCAACTAAAATACTCTCAGTACCTTGGTGTTCCTAAACTGTTCAAAGTAAGCAACTTTTTGACAAGAGTTTAAAGTTTGTTGTTCAAGCTACTTTTCTGTGATGTTGGACTGAAAGCTGTTATCATTAGAACCAATGTTTTACCTCTCTTTCTTTTTTACCTCTATTTGTCTGGCCAGTGTCTCAGAAAACATTCAGTTTTTCTGTTACCTCTACTCACTACCAGTACACTTACAATATACAGATACAGAAACCAGAAACAATAATAATCACTGTACAGAGGGAAAAGTTTGCCATGATTCCTCAAACATGAGCATGTAGGTGTCATTAAAAAAAATTAAATAAAAAAAAAAATAATTAATGTAATTCAAACTATAAGGCTGCAGAAAGCAGAATGACATACAGACAGATGGGACATGTTTTGCAAATGACATTAAAATGTGAAATACTCAGGTCTGCCATTGTTGTGCTGTAATATTAAAACAATGTGACATGATATGACAAAATTATAATAAAATATAATATTGTATTATACTATATTGTAAGTTTAAGTACTATGTCCGCGTACTGATGAGGAAAAAAAATTCTGTGCAAATAAAAACGAAAAGTGTATGAAGGCCTTGCTGTTTTGCTGTTAACACATTAACACATGGTGCATGTTTGTGTACATCTTAGTTGGACTAGAAGGCCAACAGCTGGCATTTTTGTTAGAGACCATCTTTGCAGAAAAAAAAAAATGTTGCACCTACAGATCACACCAAACTCATGATGAGCATATTTTAAGAAAAAAGAGAAGGAAAAAAATAAATTCACAGTGAATCAAAATGTGACAACAATCTTATCTCAGATCAAACCTGCCATTACCAGAACTAGAAATGATGATGCCATGGTCGTCTTTCCTGTTGGTTAACAATTAATTAGTGGAGCATTACCGCCAAATAGACTGTTACCATAAAATTTCACTTTTGCTTTATCTGACACATTATTCAGTTCTGGATGCTGCACTACATTTTATTAAAAGCCTTTGTTGATTTTTTTTTTACATGATTGTGTGCAAGGTAACAACACCACTGCAATCACTGCTTCCTCTGCCACCATTGCATTAGTTTTCTGTTTCCTTACCTGTGACACCACAGTCAAGTTGAGGGTGAGAAGTTTCCAGAGTTCTATACTCAGTGTACATCCAGGTATATAAATGTAACCATTGCTGACATTATGAACACACATATACACTCAGAATGATTATTATAAGTTCAGTAGCTGTAGTTGCTAACAACTGACGAGCGTAAACAACTAAAAAACTCCCAACAGTCACAGTCCTCTCAACCCTACCTAAAGTGTTTTTGAGGGTTATATTGTCAAAATTAAAGAAATACCAGTTTAAATCCCTGAGGAACTACATTAGGATATGACATAATAACACATACTTTGTTTTCCAGCTTTGGGAAATTTGTCTTAGATTCAAGGCGCGGCTGCATCTACCAGTTACCTATCAATCTAGGGACTAGTTATTATTTTATGACTGAAATACTATAACACGGGTGACACGGTGGTGCAGTGGATAGCACTCATGCCTCACAGTAAGAAGGTCCTGGAGGTTCTGTGTGGAGTTTGCATGTTCTCTCCGGGTACTCCTGCTTCCTCTCACCATCCAAAGACATGCACTGATAATAATAATAATAATGCATTAGATTTCTATAGTGCTTTTCAAGGCACCCAAAGCGCTTTACATTATTGATAGGTTGATTGGTTAATCTAAAATGGCCCATAGGTGTTAATGTGAGAGTGTTGTTTGTCTCTGTGTCAGCCCTGTTGTGAACTGGAGACTCATCCAGGGTGTACCCCTTAAGTAGCTGGGATAGGCTCCAGTGACCCCCGCGACCCTAGTGAGGATGAAGCGGGTTCAGAAGATGGATGGATGGATACTATAAATTAATTAATAATTTAGTTTATATTACATGTAACCCTGAAATGAAAACCAGAGCAGCTTAATTGCACTCATTGATGTAATTTGCAGCTGAAGAACACAAGCTCATGGGCATAATATAATCCACATTTTCTCTTTTGTCTCTAAAGATACAAAGTGCATATAGTGTATATGAAATGCATATACATGACCTATATAGTACACAAACCACTGCAATACCTCCAGGCTGCATGTTCATGTCAATCCCAGCAGAACATCATGGATGAAAAGCGAATTATACTCTCAGAGGTTAAAATAATTTTGTAATCTTTTTTTTTTACACGACCATGTTGCTCCAGTCTCTATGATGTTTTGTGGTTGTTTTTTTTTTTTCACTGCTCTGCTTATTTACTTCCTCATGTCTAGTCAGGTCTCCTCACTGCTTAGTTTTCATCACGTCTTTCTCTTTTCACCACTGATTGTTCCATATCTGTCTTTTCCTGTGTCCGTCTTTCAGGGTTATGCTATATTTCCCTGGGTATTCACTCACAAGATTATCTCATGTTGGCGAGCTGGCCCTGCGGTAGAATTAATTGCATCAAACACTGATAACAGAAACAAGGGGAAGGGGAGGGAAAGCACTGAATCCATTTGGCTTCAGTCAGATAAATAGCCATAACTAGCAACAAACACTATTGCTTCCTGTTTACTTTTCTTTCTCTTGTCCCTTTTGTAGTCATTCCACCTCTTTTTTTTTCTGTATTTGCAGTGCTATATCGTGTCTCTCTGAGTCACTTCTGTTCTTAACCTAACAATGGAGCTGTGTACTCAGAATTACGTACTAACATCCAGTGACAGTATCACAGCCATGAATACACAGACAGTTATGCTAATACTTCATTTATGCACATCCTGAATACACAAGCATTAGCAGGCAAACAGATTCGCACATTAACCACATTCCTAATCAAGTAAGTTTTCTAATAGAAAAACACACAAATACAAATTGACTTCTCATTAGTGTGTATGTACAGTCATGCAGTAATGTGCACATATACAGTACCATGCAAACATTTTATCCCAACATTAGGTTTGCTATTTTAGTAAAGTTCTAATGACCACACATACGCATTTCTCAGTCTCTGTATTAACATCTAATCTGGATATATGGGAAGTATGTACAGCAGTAAAAACAAAGTTTTCAGGGAATAAAAAACAGCTTTTAATAGGAACTATTTAGTGTGACCTCCCTTTTGCACTTAACATGTCTTTAACCCTTTTGTTCAGACAATATGAGGTTTATTGCATACATTTTCTAATGTTTTAAACCAGGTTTCATTCAACAGATGTTTCTAACTGTTTGTAGTGTTTCTTGTCATGGGGTCAGAGGTCACACTAAATGAAAATGACTTTTACCTTTACAACCCATGTAGTTCAGTTTTTTTCATGTCTTTTAAGGCTGTGTACATATTTCCTTTATTTTGTTGTGTCTGAAGAAAGAATGAGCAATAATGATTTCAACCCTGCAGAAACGACAAAGCTAATGGTGGCCAAAGATTTTTACACAGAACTTAAAGCACTGTAAGTGTATACTAACATGCAAAAGCAGCATCAACCCAATAATATCAGAATTCAGTTTAACATATGAACATTGCCAACTCATATGCACCTAAAACACTGATGAAAAATTAAATTTAATTTGTTTCATTGAATTTTCATTTCCATTTTCATGTTTAGCTTTCATTCATTTTAAAACATTTGTGTATTTTTACTTTATATTTAACTTTTGAAAACTTTTCTTTTTTCAATCTTGCTCAGGACAAACAATATTATTAATGGTGCAATAATATTTTAAAAAAAATCTAAATTCACTTACAACAGAAGGTCTTTTAAACAACAAATATAGATGGGTGACTGTAATGTGCTTTTAAAAATGGACTTCTCAATTAGTTTTTTCCCCCTTTGAGACATCCATTTATAAGCTCCATTATTACCTTCCATTATGTATAATCATATCCATTGAGGACAGTAATCATGAACTTACCAATAAAATTACAAATACATTTATACTTTGGTGTAAAGAACCTAAGTTTATTCTTGATAAACTGTATTTGGAAGGTTGGATATGACAACTCACTCTACTTTGAGCAGTTCATATGATATTAGTTTCTAAAAGTCCTTGTTGAAAATATAGTGAGCACTCTGAGCTTTACAAATGTTCTACATTTCCCTTTTGAGCCATAGAAGCCTTGATGAAAACATTTTATAAACCCCCATAATAGAAAAACATCTGAAATCAATGGAGTTTGGGCCTGTTTTTTAGCCTGTACCTCATTCTACTCCATCATTGATTCAGCTTGGTGAGACATTTCCTCTCCATGGGGCAAATTGTCTTGTAATTATGCCTGCTATCATGTATGACCAGTAAACAGGGTTTGAAGTGCAGTAGCTTCAATATGAAGCTGTCTTCGTACCCCAGTAGACAGATAGAGAGTAATTACATGATATTAAAACCTCTCTCATAAACTGTAGTAATTACAGTTGCTTATCTGGAAACATCACTGCTGCTGTGATATTGTCAGCAAAAATTTAGTTTGAGTTCTAGACGTGTTAAATATGAAAATAGAATCTGACTAAAGAGTGAAAAACATTGCAGCTTCTGCTTAAATTATAAATATCAATCACACCTTAGTGTGAGGGGTGGTGGAGAATGGAGGGACCAGGCGCAACACACTTCTTCAGGTTTGGAGATTAGCAGACTTTATTTGCAAACAGTTCTTTTACAAATAGGCAGGCAACAGCAGGAAAAATAATTAGAGTCTTTGATTACTTGCCGGGTGCAGAGAATCTTGGAGGTTAAGTGCACAGCCCCGACTCAAACCCGGGCTTCGAATGTGACAAGCACAAAGAGTGCTGCTCAGCCAAATGGGCAGGCTGGAACGATGAGTCTGTGGCTCACAGCGGCTGGACAATGATGACGCGAGGTCAGCAATCACCACGTCGTCACAGGCAGACAGAAACAGAACATCCAAAAACACTGAGCTCATAGTCACAGGCAGAAAAGCAGGTCAGTTACCAGGGCTGAGGTGAGGAGTAGTGGTCAGAACAGGCAGGGTCAGAAACAGGAACTCAAGGACAAGAAACACACTGGAGAGTCAGGTAGACTACAAGACAAACTGGTCATGTGTGGATGAATCTGCCCCATTTATATCTTGGCCAGCTGACTGGGGACAGCTGGGAGCAACAGGTGAAACAGATGAGAGAGAGAGATATTGATATCTATATATCTATATAGATATCTATATATTCCCCATAGTTATGCACTTGTCTTGCCTTTAAAATAGAAAAATGGATAAGGTAAAAAATTACAGCATCTTAAACAGCTAGCAAATATGGAAAAATAAGCTAAATTGTAAATTCTTTGACAGATTCCTTGATCCATAACACCCTACAGCAAAACTGAGTTCATCCATTTTTACCACAGGGAACAAATAGCCTTCATATCCATGAAGTTGACACCATGACGGCATTGCGTATCCAACTGAGCTAAACAAGTACATCCGGAAACGTAACATTTGAACTGTGGAAAATCAATAAAAGACAACTACACAAACAGTACACAAAGAAAGAGACAAGGCTATCAAACTCATGAAATACTCTCGTGTACATTTGAACAGACCCAGGTCTTTTACGTATTTCATGTGTGTATCTATATGCATCTGTTTGTGATTCATATTGTGTTGAACACAGGGGGGATGCAGTAATCCTTGAGTAAATGTTGAGTGTGAAGTACTCCATGTCCTTCATTCTGATGTACATTTGTGTAATTTGTGGCTTTTGTAGGACACTTTGTTCTGGAAATATATTTATGTATATTGAAGAAAACAAAAGTCCTATAATAATACGCTGTTGCCCATAAAGTTGGAATAAAATATTTGTACTTCTTCTCATGAAATGATTGTGACAATGTCATTTATTCTTGATAGATAATTCTTGATAGAATATTATTGTTAACTGGGATTCAGTATGTGATCATTGCCCCTGGTCAGAGGTGATTACTGGTGTGTAGAAATAGGAATAAAAAGATTTATGTGTCTGAAAACAAACTATTCAAACTTTAGGGGTAACAGTATTTTGTTGGACCGCCTTTACTTTTGTTCAACATCACACAGTCACTGTGACATTATTTAACAAGGTTATTCAGTATCTCACCTGTTACTTCTGTCATTTTTTTGGACACATAACTATGATTCTTTGAATTATTGAACTTTGAACTATGATGGGAGATCACCTTATTAGACTCTCCTCAAACATGACCCTTTTTCATTGAAACAAAGTCTAATCTCTATGCTGTCTTGTACACTGATAGTTGTTTCAGAAATGAGATAGTACTTATTGTATCAGTTTGAGTTAAAGAACTTGTTGCAGCTGAAACATATTCATCATGACAGTGATTATCCAATGGAAGGCTAAGGCCTATTTGCTATGATTAAATAAATACAGTCGTCAACAACTTTACTGGCCAGGCTGTGCATACTGTAACATAATAGTATTAAAAGCATTTGCTGTTTCTTTCCAACATCATTGCATCTTATATTCTCTCATTTAACCTAATATGATACCTATCAAATAAGATTTAATTTTTAATTGTAATTCTTTATTTATTTATAAATATGTATATAAATACCAAATTTCTTATTTTTTAATTTTTCTACATGTCTTTTTCTCTGCACTTGCTTGTTGTGTGTTGCTGCTGTTAACTGTGAAATTTCCCCATGATGGGATAAATAAAGTGTTACCTTATCTTATCTTATCTTCATATGCATGGGTAACAAACATACTTAATCACACACGTGGCAAAAGTTGGGGTCAAATTTACATTAATGAATTTTAACTCATTTGTAAAAATGTGTAGACTTTTTTCCCCTCATGTTAAAAAACTTTTGGGATGATTTTAGGTCTACTGAAGCAGAACTGAAACTAGAACAGACAGACAGCACATATTGAAAATAAAGTAAAGTACATGAATGATGAAGTCTGTTAAGAGTCTAAGTTAGAATTTAGAAAAAGATTCAGTGTTTGTATCAGTTTGTAATTCATGTTCATATTTTGGAGAATAAACAGAGCTGAAGAAAAAAGAGCCAATGTTATGCATAATTTTAATATTACAATGTTTAGCAACAACAAATACAAAACAAATCCACTCATTGAAGTAATACAGCTACATTTTCCTGACTGTGCATGACACAGATGAGTAGTGCTGAGTGGACCTCTGTGGCCACCAGCAGCTCACTGATTCTTCTCTGTCAGTCCTATCAAAAATCTGCATCTGTAACAGTTTGCAGTTTTAAACCTATATGCGATGGCTGTAAGTTTTGTCTGGGTAAACATCTCTTTGTTTCTACAGTGAATACATCTGTGCATTATTTACAATATGGGCCTGATTTACTAAAGATTTGCATGTTTAAAAACGTGTGAAAACTTGACTGCGCACGCAAAAACACGTTGAAGCTCATCTACTAACAGGACGCACCGAAGGTTGTGTCTCTGAAATGGGCAAAATAGCTCGCGCAACCTATTTAGTGTGTTTGCCTTAATGAATATACAATATGAGCATTTCTGCCAGAATGCGCAAAATTATTGGGAGGAGTAGATGCAAATATTTATTTAGCGTACGTAATTTCATTCACCAAACCTGACACTGATTGCGGTGGCTGATTTTGCGTCTATATTTAGTGCGTCTGAAAGGCAGGTTTTAACTGGTACAGCTTCAGCAAAACTGGCTGCAGTTGTTGTGGTCAGGAGGTGGCATAGGCAACCAAAGGAAACGCAGAGAACCAATCTGTTCTACTCACGTCAACATTTTTGGAAAGACGGAAGAAAAATAATTGAGGCGTATGGCCTACCCAGCAATGCCATTTCAGAACTTAGATGAACTAGGGGATGATTTGGACCAGTCACAAGGAGGAGTCATGAATACCTTCTATGACTAAACTCCTCCAACGTTACATTTCCTTGCCTCTGGATCATTCCAGTGCATTGCCATTGCCATTAGTGTTGGTGTATCCCAGAACAGTTTTTCCAGCGTACTGTCTTCATGACGACAACCAGTGGCGGACGCAAAATCCTCATTTAAATAGGAGACTTTACCCCTGTTGTCATTTGCACAAACAATCTTAGTTGATCACCTGTGACACAAATCAATGCATTTTTTAGCGCGAGCAAGCAAATTTGTGCCCGTTATTTGCGATCTTACCAAAACAGGCGTTATATGTGCACGACACTGCCTTGACTTGTATTAGCCCAACACCTTTAGCGCTAATTGACACACAGAGCATTAAACATTAGATGAATAAAGTGACTGATTAAAACAACAGATAAATATGTTGTACTTATGCACTGATTTATTTTAAGTCATGTTTCCACACTGAACTTATCTTAGTACATAAAGCTGATACTATACATTACTCAAAGCAGAGTGACCGAGCAGTGCAAAGTAGAGATTTGCCCAACAGAATATATTTAATCACATTAAAATTAGAGTCCTTCATTTTCTGATGTGTCTCATATGACTCTGAACGCTCTCAGCGATGATTTCAATGCAAAACCTCATTCTAATCCCCTGCTTGGCCTTCATCATTACTGTTGCCAGTTCAATTACACTCACATGAGACCTTTTGCCTGCACCTTTTCTGTATCTCTGCCTCTGTATTCTCAAATGGAAAATACACACAGAGATTTGGAGCTCCCAGCATTCGAAGATACCTGTTGATCATTGTTCATATATTGAAAGTAACTTGCATTGTGACAATACTGAGAGAGCTCAAGGGGAGTCATGATGCTGAGTGCTCTGACAACACCAAGAGGAGGGTTAAGGAGAATGAGTCGTAGCTATTTGTCAAAATCTAATTTAGGCTTTTTTAGCCCTCCATCGCTGAAACCCAAATGGGAAATTTAGCCCCCGTCCTGGGAGCCAACCTTATTAAAACACACAAGTATTCTTGTGGGGACTTTGTAGCCAAAGGCCTGAGAACCATTATGAATCTCATTTCAACTTTAAAAGGGTTTTGTTTAAAATAGCAATAACGTCACACAGGGTGTTTTTGGAATGTAAATATCCGTGCGGGGTATTGTTAGTGTCTCTGCTCTATTCAAAGTAATAAATAAGTGCTTGTTGTAGTTTCATACGGTGGCATTGTTGAAATAAAACATGACCTTTAACCTAACAACAGCCATTTTTACATCAATACATGTACACCTGAAACACTCTTTAGTATAATAATGTTTTAGATCCAACTAAGGATAGAAAAGGTACTATTCTGAGAAAATAAAGTTCAACAGTGAAATCGTAAATTTACATGAACAGAATCTTTGATGTTCTGAGAATAAAGTGGAAAAAGAAAAAGCTTAAAATATTGTCTGAGATAATGAAATCAGAAGCATAAGAGTGCAGGGGTCAGTACTTTGACCTCACAGTAGGAAAGTCCTGGATGTGGTCCCAGTCTCCACCAACGGGGGCCTTTCTCTGGAGTCTGGATCTTCTCCCTGGGTCTGTGTGGCTGCTCTCTGGTCATTCCAGCTTCCTCCCACCGTCCAAGCACATGCACCTAAATAGGTTAACTGGTCGATGTAAATAACCTGTAGGTGTGAATGTGAGAGTGAATGGTTGTTTGTAGAGCTGAAACAATTAATTGTAATTGATTGTATTAAAAAATGATAATTTGATCATAATTTTCCTGAATCGAAGCTTTTTTTCCTTAATTTTGCTGCTGCTAAACATTGGTCCCGCTGTTGTGTTTCACACGGACGCTTTTAATGATGCACATGATGCCAGGATCAACACAAACAACATGAAGCATAGACAGAAGAGACAAGGTCAAAAAGGCAGAAAGTGTCTATATTCTCTCTTTTGTTCATTGGAACCATTACTTACTCCTTTAACCTTTTAAGCTTTCACACAAACATTAAAAATATTTGTTATTTTTATAGTTATATTAAATTATATTATTATTATTATTATTATTATTATTATTATTATTATTATTATATTAGTTATATGTTAGTTCCATCTTAAGTTGTTTATGAGTTGGTAAGTTGGATACAAATGTGTTGAAGACTGCAGTCTTGTAGATGTCATTTAACTTGTTTATATCAATAGATATTTTTATATCTAATTTTATAATGTTGTTATTGTTATTTATTTCTATATAGTAGATATTTGTACATATCTCTTTACTTTTATACTTTTTTGTGGTTGTTACAGATGATTCTGGCATACAGGACAAGTTATTTGTCATTTTCACACATGTCTGTTTCACAATTTTACTTTTTTTTCTCTCATTCAAATAATCGTTTAATTGAATGAAATCAAACAAAATAATTGATATATTAATTGATTACAAAAATTACCAATACTTGAAGTTCTAGTTGTTTGTCTTTCTCCTAGGACTCATGAAAGTATCTGAAGTAGCATTGATGGGAACAGCAAAAATAAATAAATAAATAAAAATAAACTTTTGAGTGTTTTGGCTTTTTTGAAAACAACATTCCACTTAATGGGAGGTGAAAAAAAAATTCTGAGCAAGTTCTGATGTAGCAAACATTCAGTTCACATGGCCAGCCAATTGTTTCTGATTCTGGAGAAGGAAAACAAAAAGAATGAGAACTACACAGTGAACATCATCCTGGATATCGGCATGGCATCAGCAGGAGGTGAGGAGTGATGATTCAGTTGTTTGTCTTCTCAACCACACAATCTGTGCTTTTTCTACTCATGCACAGTATTTTATACAGCCACTCTGTCACAACATCCAATCTACTTTATTCTTTCCAAAGTAAAAGCATCTAATAAACTTTCTCTTGTCCTTTTTGCAGCACAGTTTTATCGATCACTGTTGTAATTGTGTCCCAAATGTGTCCCATAATAGGATGAATAATAAGCTTTGGTAAAATAGCTCTATGTCAATGTTACTGCATCGGTTGAGTCAGTCATTAAAATCAAAGTGTGTAAGATTTCTCACTTGTTGTTTTCAGTCTATGTTGTAAACAGAATAGTTGAATCCTAGCCAGTCCTCTCTGTGAACCAGGACCAGAGGAGTGGTCAGCGGAGCAAAAACTGCATTAAGACAGGATGCTGATCGCAAAAAAACAAACAAAAAACCAGCAATGAAACAGAAAAATAAAATGTTATTTACTAATTTTTCACAGTGGTTTTATTGTAAAATCACAAACACATCCTCACCTTCATAAAGTCTTTAAGAATACTCTATGGGCAATATACAGCTGAACCAGGACAACTGAGCCTCTTAGTTTTTATATCATTCCACCTTCACACATGCTGCATGATGCTGCTGTTGGCTACAGATACAAACTCATTGGCAAAGGCAAAGGCATTGGCAAACACAGCAAGAGCAAAATAGAAAACCCAGGTAGAGGGCAGAGTTTCTGTCTGTAAATACAACACATAGAGGAGGGTCAGAGGAGACGACTTAGGAGGATTATTATTTAATACGTTTGTCTTTTTGTGTTTGGTTTCATAGTTTGACCTTATAGGTGCATTGTGTAGAACTCAAATAGTGACATCTAGAGGTGAAGTTTCAGAACGTAACAATGCAACATGGTGGACCGCGTTGAAGAGGATCTCCTACCCCTGTACATACCTTAATCTTACGCCTACTGTTGTTTGTGTGTTGCCATAGTAATCCTCCAAATAACCACATGCTATACATCCATGTAACCAGAAGAACATCAGCTAAAAGCTCAACAAAATCAATCAACAGAAGAGAACACAACTCAAACAACAAGCACTGGAATAGGCAAGTGTCTAAAACAAGCTAACAACCCGGGACCAGCATATGTCATCATTAATTTCATAAAAAAGACCAATGTGACAAACTTAGCACTGCTAAGCTAACACTTAGCAGATCCAACAGTACAGGTATTACCTATTTATCAACCACTAAAATTCATTGAACGATTGGAATTGGAGGTTTGCGTTTTTAACATGGATGATTATGAATCTATGAACCTTTGCTGTTTTCTGATCATAACTTGGTTTTATGTGAATGAATCATCTGCTATCAGCTAATCCCCTGTTTTATGTTACATTGCACTGATTCTAACTGGAAATAAATGGCTCAGGGTTGAAGAAGTTAAAGAAATGGAAACTGATTCTCATTTTCTGGTGATTATACACTAATAATGGAATTTATTAATATTATTTTCCATTTCTGCAAAGAGATGCTCCTTTTAGACCAGTGGTTCTCAAACTTTTTACAGTGGAGTACCCCGTGAAATGTATATTTTTAGCCAAGTACCCCCAACTCTCACTTCAGCATTTTTGATTGAAAAAATGAAGTAAAATTTATTCCTGTGCCAAAGGTCTGTTTTTATTTTCAAAATTTTGTAAACAAACAGCATATATTTAACTTTAATATATTAAAAATAACATATCTTTATAAGTAAATTTTGTGTGCAATCTATAAACTGAAAAGTGCTCTCTTTCATTGATGAGAAAAATTTATTAATTGGTCCTTAATGAATAAATGAACCTTTCATCAACAAAAAATAATGACTTAATTACTCAAACTCATCTTGAATAATATAAAATAGAAATGTTCTTAAAATATTACCAAAGCTTAGGCAGGGCGTCCGAGTTTTTGAAAATATTGATTAAATAAGGTTAGGAGTGTCAATTTTATTATATGATTGTTTTTATTGTATTTTATATTTCATCATTAGTTCTCATTATTTATTTTGTATTCAGTACATGATGACTTATTTAATGTATTCTTCCAAAAAAAAATTTCAAGTACCCCCTGGGCTTCTTCCAAGTACCCCTAGACTTCTTCCAAGTACCCCTAGACTTCTTCCAAGTACCCCCTGGGGGTACACTTATCCTCTGTTTTAGACAATTGATCACTGATTAACCCTCCTCTTGTGTTAGGGTCGCCACCGACCCGTTTTGGATTTTAAATGCATACAAAAACCACATACATTTG
>JAPQRQ010000008.1:26176943-26187268 GCA_037367365.1 Apogon talboti | reverse complement strand
GTATGGCTCTAACAAAGAGAAGATGTCAGCAGGTACAAGTCAAACTCATGGTGGTAGAAATCCCTGTATTATGAATGTAGGAGGTCTGAGGATTCCTCGCCGTCTGATAGCAGAGCTCTTCTTGATGGAACAAAGGTATTGAGACTCAAGTAATGACATCATTTTTTTTTGGTTTAATCAGTTTATTCTGGGACACTTAATCACATGGCAGACCCTTGGCCCCTCCCACTATGAGGTTGGAATAAATGTCAATACTAAATTTAGTGACAATCTATCCAGTAGTTGTGAGAAATCTAACGAAAAGCCATAAAAACATGTTAATCTACGCACATTTCTAGATGAAAAATCATGTTCTGGGCATCTCAAAATCTATATGACATTTAATTTCAGATGTAATAGTCACTGAATTATTTCAGGCTGGATCAAAGTGTTGGCCTCAGTGAGACACAGACATAATGTAACTACATGTACTGCTCTGAAAATAAATAAAGGAATAAAATAAGAGACAACTCCCCGTTTACAGATCTAAATCCCATTGAAAACATCTTGAAATGTGATGAAGAGAAAGCCATCAAACAAAGCCGATCTGCTTGTATTTTTGTGCCAGGAGTGACATAAATCACCCAACAGCAACGCAAAACACTGGTGGAGAACATGCCAAGACACATGGAGGCTATGATCACAATGTAGGGCTATTCGTCCATATATTAATTTATGAACTGTCGGTAAATGAATACATTAGCATTGTTTTGTTTAAAAATGAATACAAACTTGTTTTATTGAATTATGTATGGTCAATTATTTAGCCTTAAAACACTGCATTTTTTTTTTCCTTTTGATTGGTTGTATTTTTCGGCATCCTCTGAAACAACAGTATTTCTTATTTGTAGTTTCTAGACATGCATTTTTTATTTATTAATTTTTTTCCTGAGCAGTGAAAAGATTTAACATACACAAATATAATGGGACCACCCTTTTTGTCTTTCTATGTTTTGATCCCCTTTGAATTCTGATACAATTTGCATACAGTATATGGTGCTTGTCAATCTAAGAGATCAGTTATTTTTACACATGGTGAATTTTAAAAGTCATAAAGTCCAAATTTGTGGTAAAATTTGAATCATCAAACTGTGAAAATCCATAAAAACTAAACACCCAAAGGTTGCAGAAGGGACGTCATTGTAACTGACTCTTTCCATGATCTGTTTGGAGCTGCCCAAGATGTCTCAGCTGCTTCAACATGATTAGACTGTATTGAACTTCATCTGTTTTAATATTTCTCCACATTGATCCAGAAGATGAAGGTAAAATGAACCAAGGCAGCGGTCGGTTTGGTGATGGTGACGTATAACACTTGTAATGACAAATGTAGCCCATTATACGCAGAAAACTACATATTTCTTTACTATATTTGCCACAAACCATGAATTTCTTGGCTTGTAAAACTATATCTTAGAATGGCAAACATCATATGTAAATGGTGACACAACAAATAAATCACTTCATTGACCGTCATTTGTATTTTTTTCCAAAGTTAGGTCCCATTGGACACAATGGAAGTGGTGATATAGTGGAAAATGGATTTCCAGGTAATAATAATAACAATAATAATAATGGATTAGATTTATATAGCGCTTTTCTATTAACGCATACTCAAAGCGCATGTAGGTTTTCCAATAAAACCTTCCACCGGAGCTTATGGTTGACGCGTGTTTCAAAAGAGTGTCCTCCACAGAAGTTCGTCTTCTTACATTTATTAAAATAAAAATGCAAAATATAAAACACATACAAAAATTCCACGGCTTGTGTTTGCTCCAAACAGCCTGAATGTTTTACCTAGTCCACAACAAGGTCTAAAAAATACGAACACTTGAGAACACATACAGACATGGACACGAACACGGTCCGAAAACCGTGAGCTCCTCTCTGCTCTACAACAGTGACACACCCCGGCCCGTAACATCACCAAACTCCCCGGACCTTCTTAAAGCTATAGGCTCTTATTTTAATCTTTAACATTTGACTGTATATTAACATGAAATAACCAAAATACTATGACCGTGTAAATTAATAATAACAATGCTTGACCCTTTTAAATGCAAATAAATCATATAATTATTAATCACTTATTAATAAAGAACTGAAATTGCCATCAATTATATAAACTGTGCATACGGCACCTACAGATGGCTCACAAGCGAAAAGTAAGCATGAGGAAGTGCAAATTTAATAATGGAGCAAAGATCATTCTCAACCTGGTTGACACAAGTGGAGCGGAATGTGTTTGAAGTTTGCTGCACCTTGTGCAAAAAATCAATTCAACTCGGAATGATGGGAATCAAGGCATTGGAGTGAATAAATGCATTTTCCTAAATTCTAGGAGTCATGAATTTTTGTCAGTATGGCCATGAAATAGGCATTAAATTCTGTGTTGAAGGCAGGTATGGCTCCAGTAGTGGCTGGGTTGCAGTCAGTTACGGAAAGTCGAGACAGAGGAGACGCGTTGTATTCCTGAGTCGGAGGCTGTTGGAGAGACAAGGTACTTGATGGTTGAGAAGGAGTGCTTGGAAGTAAAGTGGGCCATGGACTCCCTCAGATGCTACATGCTTGGACATCGCTTTGTGCTGGAGACAGACCACTGTGCTCTTCAGTGGTTACACAGGATGAAGGATGCCAGCAACTGCATCACTGGATGGTACCTCTCCTTGTGGCTATAAGACTTCACAGTCCAAGACCGTCCTGGGAAGTCCAACGGGGTGGCAGACTGACTCTCCTTGATGGCAGGCTTTGCCTTGAGGAGAGGGAGGGGGGAAATGTAACGAACACGTTGTTCATTACTAGAAAGTAGTACTTTCACTCAACCACTTTAAAATATACAATGAACAGTTTTATAGCACACTGCACTTATTCAGTGAACTGCCAGTTTGCACAGAAGAAAGGATTGCACACGAAGTGGCAACTTTCCAAAATGGCGGCCGGTCTGTGGGAAGCAAACAAAAAATAATACGCTTGAGCGACATGCAACAATATGTGCAATATGTTTTATAACTGGCGATTTTGTGTGCAAACTGGTGTTTGTGTGTGCATGTGTAATATTTTAGGTGTTTTAGTGGTGTGGTGTGTCTGTGTTTTAACCATTCTGTCCTTATGTCCAGGGGTCTGGCCAAAAGATTCCCCAGGGGACCAGACACCGTAAAGACGGTTCCGGGTCAGACCAAGGAGCAAGAGTGCGTGAAACATAGTTGGGTTTTAGCAGTTTATGGATATTGTCATTACCTTTCGTTTACGTCGTCTTCTGAGATGAAGGTGTAGAACATTTCTGATTGCAACTGTGTACCCATAGAGGACAACTTTAAGTCAGTTACGCAGGTGAGCATCAAATGCAGCATATACCAAGGAGATTCTCTGTCCCTCCTGCTATTCTGTAAAGGGCTGAGCCCCCTTCACCAGGTCATCACCAAGAGTGACTTCGGGTACTGGTTCCAAAGTGGGACAACCATCAGTCACCTCCTCCACAAGAATGACATTATGCTGTATGCCAAAAAATGGCCGTGACATGAACATGACATGAATTCACCTTACTCGGATCGATGGCAAAAACGGAATGTCATTCAGACTAAATAAATGTGGACGTATGGTATGTAGAAGAGGGAAGATGATCACAACTTAAGGGGTTGAATTACCTGAAGGAAACTTTGCAGATATGCAGGACAGTTGCAAATGGGGATCCTGCAGGCAAATGGCAATCATGAGTAGACAGCTTGGAGGTCAGCCACAGCCAAATACCTACAGAAGGTAAGGCAGCTCCTGAAAAGTCAGCTGAATGGCAAGAATAAGAGCCTGGCCTTTAACAGCTACATCCTGCCAGTAATCAGATAACCCGCTGGCATGATATCGTGGCCACTGGAATAGATGCAAGCCACCGATATCAAGACAAGGAAGCTCCTTAAAATGTATTTCAGTGAGGGTTTCACCCAGGTGGCGGACTGGCCATCAGGAGTACCGGGGGTTTTCCCAGTGGGCTGCTGGGTCAGTGGGCCAGTGCGGCCCATTAGAGGAGAAAAAAAAAACCTGCTGTTGTCAATGCCTAGACGGCCCACAAGGTTGTGGCCAGCGGCCCACAACAGGGTGAGTATTAGCGCAGTTGGGCCAGCGGGCGCCCTTTAATATGGTTTTCTGTGTTTTATAGGCTAGTGTAACCCAGGTGATAAATCCTGTCTGCCTTTCATTTTCTTCCCCTCCATTTGAATACGTGCGGTCAAAATCTCGCAGTATCTTCACGACTACTCGTGAGAAGGTCACCTGGACCTGTCCAGCCATTCGGTACTCAGCATTTAGTGACATCACGTGGTCACATGATGCGACACACCCAATCACGTTTCCCATATTATGTGGTTTAATCAGTTTAAAAGTAACTTTTTCGCTCATGTACACCTTTATGTGAGTTGATACTCCATGTATACTTTGTAATGATTAGGAACCATCCACCGCGACCCAAGCTGTGTCAAAGAGCACCTGTGTGTTATCACCGGAGTTGGTGAGTCAAATGTTATTGTTAGCATTAGCTTAGCCATGGCCCATTGGTGTATATGGACATGGACTACCACCTACGTCCAAACTGTTTCCCCCATATAAACTCTGTTCCACTTCCTGGACACATGGATTCACTTCCATAAAATACCCAGCGTGGGAAACGAAGTGTTGGGGGCAGACCTTATGTTTTGCAGACTCTCTCGATCCTCTTATTTGTTTTTGTCAGACTGGTTATTGAATACAAATTGGAATATTGTGTTGAATTCTGTGTTCAACTGACTTTCTGAACCCATTGTTTTCAATGGCCAGTCATTGATGTACTGTTTGTTACATGTTATTGACTGTCTTCCTTCCAATAAATGGTACCAATTTAAAAGCAAAATTTCAGTCTCTGCCTCTCTCTCCTAGAGCTGATCCTGGTCTTCTGGTCACTAGCCTATTACTATATAGTTACTGTGTTACAACATTACATAGGCCTTTAATAGTATTCATACAATATATATTAGTCTTTGTACCTTTGTAATAACACATGCTACATTAGTTTCATGAGTGACAGGTCAGATAACGTTGGTTTTGAGTGGGCGATCAGGTTCAAATTCTTGGGCAGCTTTTTAACCCCAGTCCGCCCCTGTTTATGGGACATGACATTTTTTTCGGCTGACTGCTACTACCCCATCCGTGTTCCCCAGAGAGTGGGCCAGTCAGGTACAAAAATTCCAGAGCCGATTTTTAGCCCCAGTCCATCCCTGGTTTCATCATAATTCCAGCATCCCGAGGCTATAAAAAGAGTAAAGGAAGTAAAGGAAGTAAAAAGAGGCAAGCTAAAGACTAGGAAACACCAGAGTTACTGTCTAGGAGGAAACAACAAGCCTCCAGGAATATATCAAGAAGATGTCCCCCTATGAACAACTGCTTAGTGAATGCCTCAGGCAACAAAAGCCCAGTAAAGAGGAGGAGCCAGCAGGGCTATCATGGAAGGACAAGCCCCTGCATGGCATGTACCACCAACAAATTGAGGAAGTGACTGATGTAAAAAAAAACATACCAGTGGCTGGAAAAGGCTGGACTGAAAGACAGCCCAGAGGCACTAGTTATGGCTGCACAAGAAAAGGCCCTGAACACAAGTGCAGTGGAAGCTGAGGTCTATGACACCAGACAAGACCCCAGGTGCAGGCTGTGCTGACAATCCCCTGAGACAGCACATCACAGCAGAGTGTGTGATGCTGGCAGGCAAGGCATACATAGAACGACATAACCAGGTAGCGGGCATAGTTTACAGGAACATCTGTACCAAGTATGGACTGGTGGTCCCAGGGTCAAGATGGGAGACACCCCCAAATGTAACCAAGAACAAACCAGCCAAGATTCTGTGGGTCATCCAGATCCAGACCGTTTGGTGATGGTCGGAGGGGCCGTTTGGTGCTAATTGGTAGCCATGCTTCCGTCAGCCTGCCCCAGGGCAGCTGTGGCTACAAATGTAGTTTACCTCCACCAGAGTGAGAACATGAGAATGAATGAATAATGGATCCATTGTACGCGTTTTGACTATGCATTACTAGAAAAGCGCTATATAAATCTAATCCATTATTATTATTATTATTATTAGAGGACCCGAGCCCGAAGGAGACACAATACCACCCATGTGGATGAGTACACAGTTTGCTCCATGTCTAGAAAAGTTTCATCATTCTTTCAATACCTTAAAATTTCTGATAGCAAATATAACACTTAAATTTAGAACAGCTATAGTCTAGAGTCACATTCATCACAAGAGATCTGACTGAGTGGAGCAACATCCCACGAGAAGAGATTTAGGACTGATAGATTAGATAGATAAGAAATTACTTCACTGATCCCACTGTGGGGAAATTTTAGTGTTTACAGCAGCAAAAATACAAAAAACAAAGTGCACAAAATCAAGCAGAAACATTCAAGAAACAGGAAATGTAAAAGAGAATCTTCTATTTATATTACTTGTTCTGTACATACAGAGATATAATTTACATATTTGCAATATAGTTGAACATGATGTTGACATTAATATGATACGGGGGGTTACGGTGAACTGTTATAGAATTTAGGGATAAAGGGACAGTTAATGTTATTATATTAAACTATATAAACATGATAACATCTGGGAACACTGTAAATCTGGCAAAGCTACAAATCTGAGATGCTTTTCAGCAACTATTTGTAATTGTTATGAAGGTTTATTCATTATGAACCTTTCTGTCAATATCATATATGACATTAAATGTGTCTGAAACACAGAACTGAGCACTGAGAAAGTGTTTTGGGGATAAATATTTTTTGCCAATAGAAATTGATCTTCCATTAGCACAGGCCCATCAATAAGTGATGAAGAGGCAGCGAGGGCAGACAGCAGGGCGGCAAAGACGTCTGGACAGTCTATCAAATACTCTATGGGGGAGGTTGCTCATTGTCATTGAAAGTGAAAAAGCAAACACCAAAAAAAACAGTTTATCTCTGCACATACACTTCTTGACTAAAGTTTGCATATACATTTCCAAAATACTCCAAGAAGCTCTGGCATCAGCATTAAACATCAAATTAAAATTAGTGAGAGATTGCAATGTAAACAGAGGAACATTTTGAATATTCATAATGTCATTCCTCAAACAAATGATGTTGCCTTTGCCATTCATGTGTAATGGGCATGTAGTTTCAGACATTTCAGTCAGTTACTTGTAATATCCAGAATATACATTGATCTGGAATAGAATAGTGAAATGAAAAGCTCACACATCTGATATTTACAATTTGAATATTAAACTCTCCAGATATATAGCTTGATACACAATATTTCAGACATACATACAGCAAAATACAATGTGAGAAGTAAAAGTATCCTTTCAGCATTATTATGAATAGAAATTCAAAATCAGACATCTATAATTAGTATTAAGACTAGAAAGAATGCAGCATGCATTGCAGATATCCATTAATGTTTTACAGATAGTTACAATAATTACGGTAGTCTGCCATTAAATCCGCTAAGCGAGTTTTAGATCTCTTAAATTTAGTTTTGACTTATACACTTAAAGTCATAGAAATATTGAAATTTCTCCTTGTAATAAAGTGATTGTGGATATCTTTAATTGCCATTCCTACTAGTGTGTGTAGATCTCTGACTAGAAGAAATATGTACAACTTGTAATATGACTACTTTATGGTGGCACATACCGTATATTCGAATATATCTGAAACACCTAAATCCATTCATTTGCTATAACTGACGGATCTTTATGTTCACATGCTCTTGATTTCCAGACACAACTACTTAATCAGTAAATGAAAAACAATTTATCAAATAAAATATGTGGATATACAGTGTACTACAAATGACCTGTGGACAAAATATTAATTCACTGCATAGAGCTATTCAAATATAATTAAAGTTCAAGTTCATTTGAATGAGCTTGTGTTTAAAGCCACTTGGTTTTGTTTCTTCATTGGTCTTAACTACCAGATGAGATAAAACTCTTGGCTTAGCCTGTGAGTCTCCTGAGGATGGTTATGTTTGACCACATGAATTATTGATATATAAAGAGGTACCCCCCTCTGCCATTCTTCACCCCAACCCCTCTCAAACTCCGCAGGGCGAGCTGCCAATCACATCTGATTTGTCTTACTTGACTGATCCTTCTGAAATACAGCCTGAAACCCTGAACCCCTGCAGTCAAAAAGAAATACTCCCCTCCCCAGCTGTGTCAGGACCCTGCCTGCAGATACTGAAGTGATGGCTGTTGCATTAATCTGAAAAAGCTCCCTCTGCTCAAAAAACAGTGTTGTGGAATTGGATCATTATTTTTGAAGAAAGGTGAGAATATTTTATTTTATATGGTTTTTTTTTCTATTTAGTAGCTTCTCATTTCTCAAATAACCATGTCAGAGGACAGATCCAGTGGTTGTGGAAAAGATTGTGTCTCAGATGGGTCAAAGTATTGGTCTGAGGTAGCTGGAGATAGCTGAAATTGCTAAAATTGGTTTAATAATATTAAATGTTATTAAAGAACATTATATTACATTATTAAAGCCTGGATGAAAGTGGTAAAAAAAAAAAAAGACAAAAAACATAACTGAATGATTGCAGATTAACTAAACATTTGTGGAAATTGTAAAAAAAGAAAAAAACAAAATCAGCAATTATGTTTAGTAGTTAAACACAAAAGCATTTCTAGATGCACAAAATGCAGAGAAGTCAAGGAATTGGGACTAAATAGTTATGTAGCCTTTAGAAAACCACTTATCACTGAGTGGTTCAGGTAGTGACCTGAAAAATGAGGTCAACACTACCTAAATATACTGAAGAACCATGTTTTTCTGTCAGTGACAGAGTGGCTCAGGAAGCATGAGGAATCATTTGTTCACCACATTGATACAGTAGGCCGACTCACCCTTCATTTAAGACAAAATTTTGGCTAATTCCTATAATAATACCTGCCATAATCAAAGCTAAAGGTGGTCAATGAAATATTAGTGTGTGACCTAGGTAATTACTAGGTTTCATTGTCTTTTTCTTCTTAAGAACCAAATAATTTGCCATAGGGGACAGATAAACTGAGCATGAAAGTGGATACTTGTGAAACATAATGTGTATTTATCGTTTCAACATAAACTTTCGATAATACACATCAAACAGATGGGACTGTACCGTGGGCTGAGGCGGAGATCCCAAAGACGAATGAAGGTATCATATCCACATGTGAAGAGCTGGAAGGGTGACTCAAATACCATGTCCAATACACCTGCTCCACGACGGAACTCAGCTCCCAGACTGCACATACACTCCAACCTGACACACAAAGTACACAGGACACACAATAAATAAGAGTGAGAATTTCAGCTATGCAAATTTCTAAAATATTTCACAAAAGCCAATATTCTCTCAACTGCCAATAGATGATGTCAGTCAAAAAGAGCAGATATATACTGTAAACATATCCCTGATTTAAATAAAATAAACATTAAAATATAGATGGGTAAAGACAGACAGACAGATAGATAGGCCTAGAGGTCAAGTAGCCTGATCTGTATTCGTAATAATGCATAACCTCAACTATTACAAAAGCCCTATTTGCACAGGCCTGATATAACCTTTGGACCTACAGTGATTTGGAAGTTACCCCCATGGCTGTGTTTCATACAGCACTTTCACACATAACAAGCAAAGTCTGTTTTTTACTCAAATTGACTTTCCCTAGTTGTGATGTCAAGGGTAGGCTTATCACTTACAGATAACTATTGAAAGCCAGACTAATATTCCTTACTGTATCCTGTCATGCACATCACCATCTCATCATCATCTGGATGTTGGTTTTCTGAAGGATTTTTAGTTTACTCTTTCAGTGAATATTCATGCTGCATGACATTTCCACCTAGAATACTTTATATTCACTAACCAACCTCAACAGTCCTCAACAAGGAAACGGGTCAAATTGATGCAAGGCACAAACAAGAGATATTGCAAATCCCACCAAATCAGAGGGATGTCAATTTGCATGGGACTATGGATAGTTATTACAACTTAACAGGTCCATATGTAGTACTAGTCCCATGGAAAAACTGTGTCTTTGGTAACATTAATTATGTGTGTTTGTATTAGTATTGGCTCAGCATAAAAAAGCATCATAGTGAGACACTGAGAATTAATCACAAATATGGCAAAAATGTTTTTATGGTTTGTGAGATGTAAAAGTAAGGGTAGATTTAGCATTGTCTGGAATCAGCTCAAATGCATAAATACTTTGTCAAATCAAATCAAATTACAA
>JAPQRQ010000008.1:26160015-26176843 GCA_037367365.1 Apogon talboti | reverse complement strand
ACAAAAGTTATCTCATGACACTTTACATTTAGAGCTGGTCTAAACCAGACTCTTGAGCCAGTTTACAGAAACCCCAACACAATCTTTCAGGAGCAAACAGTTGGTGACAGTGGTGAGGAAAAACTTCATTTTAACAGGCAGAGACCTCGAGCAGACCCCTGCTCTTGGAGGATGGTGTCTGCCTTGAACAGTTGGGGTTAAAGAGAGAGGGTTAAAGGAAGAGAAAGAGAGAGAGAGAGATTGGAGAAGAGGGGAAAGAGGGGTAGACACATGGATGCACACCAAACTGCACTACAACTGTCAAAGACTAAAACAAGTGGTGCTAGTATAATTACCAATAGCTAGAACACATATTCATAATTTTTAATACTACAAATACTTCAAATACAAGTAAGTAGTCGTCTGATCATATGACCAGACACAAAGCCTTCCTTTCTTCTGGTTGTATTCCTATTATTTCCATTATTTTTTAATGAGTCTGTCTGTTTCTTGTAACATTTTTAATCATCTGTGAACCTGGATTAGTAATCTGAACACAGCACAATGTGTGAGAGGGAAACAGTAGTAAACCATGTGTATGTGCAAGTGATTAAGTTTGTCTCTTGGTCAATGTTGTGTGACTTGTGTGTCTGTGCAGTACCATGCCCTTGTGATCACAGTTCTGTCCCGTTAGCTCCTCGCCTCTTGATTATTGGAGAATAACTTGCACTCAGCAGTGCAGATTATTGCAGAATAACTGTCTCTTTGTTGCTATTTAATACCCTCCATGACCGTGACTGTGTGCAAGTTTCGCATGTTTGATACTTGCCCCGTAGCAACCATTTATAGGAGACCGCCGGCCTTGGCGACCGAGCAGCCCTGTGTTTTGACTCGTGCTCCCCTCCCTCGCCCTGCAGCTCAATCCACAGGCTCGAGCTCATAATCCCCCAGCCTTACTGCAGGAGGTCATCTTATTGGACTAGGGCTTTCTCCCCAGGGGAACTTATTGGGTGAGAGCTCTCTCATTGCAAGGGTCTCATAACTAAGCTTGGGCCAATGGGAAATCTGATGAGGCTGAGTTTGTGTCTGTGTGGGGTACTGACCCCTCATTTTCCCTTTAACATTAAAACCAAAGTGCTTAGCACATTCTGCACAAAAATCAATTCATTAAAGCCAAAGTAGCACAACCGTGTTTGTTCATATCTAAGGTAATTATAATAAAAAATAATAGATTTGATTTGTAACGCACTTTTCATTCAGAGAATCCGAGTGCTACAGCAGAAAAGGACAGGTTTTTTAAAATATCAAAACATTAACAGTTATAAGCTTTCTTAAATAGATACGATTTCAATTTAGCCTCCATCATAGCAGTACCACCTACACCAAAAAGAGCTAAGCAACTCTAGCCAACTCACTGTGGTGCCAAGAGAATCCAACTGCTTTCACAGTAGACAAATGTTATATGGGTTGGCTGTGATGAAACTATAGTGATCTGAAAATGGACTACCTGCATTTCATGTTGTTTAATGCAGAATAAATATGTGGATAAAACAGTAAAAATTTTACTTTATTGCAAATGAATTAGTTAATTAATAAATGAATCAATCAAATTTTATTTATATATCACATCATGGGCCAATGTGGAATCTGATGAGGCTAATCATAACAAAAGTTATCTGATGACACTTTACATTTAGAACTGGTCTAAACCAGACTCTTATGCCAATTTACAGAAACCCGACAGAATCCTCCAGGAACAAACACTTTGGTGACAGTGACAGGGAAAAATCCCTTTTAACACTCAGAACCCTTGAGAAGACCCTGGCTCTTGGAGGATGGTTGTCTGCCTTGACCATTTGGGGTTAAAGAGAGAGAGAGAGAGAGAGAGAGAGAGACAGATTGGGGGAGAAGGGAAGAAATAGGGAGAGACACATGGATGCACAGCAAACAGCACTATAACTGTTAAAAACTAAAACAGCTGGTGCTAGTATAACTACCAATAGCTAGAACAAATGTACATAACAGTTGAGAGAGAGAGAGATTGGGGGAGGGGGGGAAATAGGGGGAGACGCATATTATTAAAGCATTTGAGACTGAAGGAGCCAGAAATTAATATATGCTATTCCTACCTAATTCTAACCCTACAATAAAACTACAACTGATGCATTTTATGCCAACAGCAGAGAAATGTCCATTTATAATACACTTGTTTAAAGTTCAAAATACATTGTTTCCCATAAAGGTGGTGATAAAACAGTTTAACTTCTTTTCATGAGATGATTGTGACACTATGATTTATTCTTGATGAATTGTAACTGGGACCCAGTGTATAATCATTGCATCTTGTTAAAGATGATTTAAGATTTGGAGAAATAGGAATAAAAAGAGGAATGTGTCTGAAAACAATACCATTCCAACAGTATATATCAGCCAGAGGGACGGCATTGTCTCATTTCCTTTCATAAATGATTGACCGATTAGAGGTTGATGCCCAAAGAACTTATCCGAGACCTTCTTAAGTTGCGCCTACAGTAAATACCAAATATGAAGGAGATCAAGCAATTTTGTGAAGAGTAATTGTGTTGACACCGTTACCAAATATGAAATTTGAAGCGTCAACCCCAATTTGACCTTGAAGATAAAGGTCAAAGTCAACCTCCAAAGAACTCGTCCAAGAGCTTCCCAAGATCTACCTATTATAGCAAATATGAAGTAGATTAGGCAATTTGGTGAACAGTAATTGCATTGACACTGGACAGACAGACAACAATACCCCTGTAACTGATGGTCTGCCCAGGGGGTAAAAATGATTTTGGTAATTACCAATGCTGTTGATTTATGGCAGCTGTAGTATAAACTTTACATTAGGTGGTTGCCTACTAAAGTTATTAACCACTGTATATATACACCATTGACCATAAAGTTTGAATGATTTTGTTTTCAGACACATTCATCTTTTTATTCCTATTTTTATCCCTTTTGACCAAGTGTAATGATTGCATACTGAGTCCCAGTTACACTTTATCTATCAAGAATAAATTATATTGTCACAATCATTTGAATTGAATGATGCACCTTCTGCAATGGCTTCAATCTTGATCAGTTCTTGTCAAACTCTTGCAAATGTTGTACATAAAATCCCCTTTTTTTCAACTGATCAAACTTGGGCAACACAGTGGGTAGCACTCGTGCCTCACAGCAAGAAGGTCCTGGGTTCGATCCCAACACCAGTTGGTGGGGCCTTTCTGTGTGGAGTTTGCATGTTCTCCCCGTGTCTGCGTGGGTTCTCTCTGGGTACTCCAGCTTCCTCCCACCATTAATCTAAAATGGCCTATACGTGTGAATGTGAGAGTGTTGTGATGATGTGATGCGATGAACTGGCAACTCGTCCAGGGTGTACCTCGCCTTCGCCCTTAAATAGCTGGGATAGGCTCCACCGACCCTAGTGAGGATAAAGTGGGTTCAGAAGATGAATGAATGAATGATCAAACTTATGATGGACAAGTGAGTAGCAAGAATATAGGATATGGAGATACAGGCCTTTTCCTCCCATCAATTCACATGGGAAATGTTAAGTCACTGCACAACATTATGGATGAGTGGGAGGCACTACTGACAAACCAGAGAGTTCATTGTGAGTCCAGTCAAGATTCAAGATTCCGTTTGTCATTGTATACATAGAGCATACACAACAAAATTCTGATGCACTTTATAGCGACGATACTGAGTAAAAAAAAATAAATACGCAATATGAAATGCAAAATATTTAGATTGTACTAAATAGTAAAAAACAGTAACACCCCCCCACCCCACCCTGCTCCCATTCAGTGAAGTCACACATTCATACCCAGTTAGGTGCAAAGGACAGTGAGAGGGAAGTAAAGTAGTTGCACATTATTGATTTTTCATTCACGTCAGTCACATGTGTTTTACTGAAAGCTGGTAGACAAGCAACACTCCAGACTTCTCTGTGATTTCATGATATTTACTGATTTAAGACTATGATCGATCTTAATTTTTCATCTGATATACTTTTAAGAGAGATTATGTCATAGAAATAAATAACTGTAAAAGTGTTCAGGTTTAGTTAGCAGAACATGTTTAACATACTATTTTTACTGCTGCTAAAGAAACAGTGACAAAGTCTAATTTACACAGATGTTAAGCAGTTATGTTATTGTGAAATTGTTTCTGAATCATTTTAAAAGACAAGTGGCACTCATTGTTTCCAAAAGAATCTCACTGTATCTTATCTAAGCCCCCAATTGTCTGACCAAACTAGATCTACATTTAAGAGTTTTCTGTCAGAAATCTAAGAAAAATGCTTAAAACCTAACATATTATCTACATAGCCAAATGTGTGTCCATTTTCCTCACAGCCCCTGTATAAAACACAGAGGTGGTTCTGATTCCAACTAGTATTTTCCTAATCATATGTCTTGAGGACAGAGTACCGTGAGTTTCAGAGCTGGATAGAGTGGAGACAGTGTCACCCATTTCACAACCATCAGTAAGTCTAAGTTCTGATTTTGATCTGCTTCATCTCGCTACAGGACTAAGGTTGACCTTAAAGGCCACACACACACAAAATGTGAAAGGAAGCATTAATGAATTGCCAATGTTAAAAAAGACGGGAAGGGCATTATTTAAAAATGTGTGTATTATTGTGAGAGAAGTGTTTGGAAGCTGTTATAAAGTGAAGTCTGAATTGCATACATGGGCCTCTTGATGCACTGGCAAAATAGCCCTATTGTCAAAAGCTGTCAGACAGGTATAGAAAAGGAGCCCTGCTGAGGTTTTGAGTCACTAAAACAAACAGAGTGGAGACATGCAACCTGTTGTACATCCACCCAATTTAAACTACTTTTACACAGAGATCCCGGAAAAAAAAAAATTACACAGCCAAGCCAAAGGAGTAGCAGAAGGGAGACAGGCTGGACTTTTAACACAGTGGACTTGCGTTCCGGAATCAAAGGGGCGGTGACGCATTGCAGCGTATAGTGTGACGTATAACTTGCGCGTGGGTGTTATGACCCATGAGTGGGTCTGTGTCTCTGTATGTGTGCGGGTGTGTGTGTGTGTGTGTGTGTGTGCGAGAGTGTGACCAGGTAATATCTTGCAGGTGAGGTGCTGGTGAGAAGCTTGAAGAAGTCCATGGATTGGACCAGCCAGCCGGAGGCGGACCATAAATGGGACATCGCTTGGTTTGGCCCACCGCCGCCTTTCCTCCACTCCCAACAACATTGGTCGTCAGTTCTGTGAATGCAGCAGTAGGGGTGGGCTGCCGTTTTCTTTGTTCATGGTTTTCTCCTGTTTTTGTACGTAGGGAGGTCAGACTTTGTATTTTTGGTTTATCTTTCTTTAGCAGGTAAGCTGTGAGTCTCTAGTACTCACGTTATGTTTGTTATTTTGGCCTTGGTTCACCCTGAACCTTAAGCTGCAGTTTTTTTTGATTCATGTATCACTTTCTTTTTTACTATTTGTAAATAAACCCATAACTTTTAAATACATGCAGACCCGTGTCGATGGGATTTTCTCCATGGCTTGGGAGTGAGGAAAAGTGTCCATAATTTCCCCCTAGGTTCCTCCTAGACGGGGCATAACAGTGGGAAATATCCTGAGCATAGCGGTTTACTATATTTTTAAATCCCTCCCCCCTGGTGTGGGGGTCACACACGCAATACGTGATCAAAATGTCACACCTTGGTTACAGAACGAGAGGTGTTCCTTTTGCATAGTGTTCCGGAATCATGATTCCACTTTTATCACGGCTCTGTTACTACCCCAGAGGCATTACAGAGCTGTAACAGAGGTGGTACCAAATGATCCCACCATTTCGTTCAAACAGACGCCGTTCTGGAATAAATGTGAAATGTTCCCGGAACAGAAGTGCTGTGTAAAATGGGCTGGAGTCAACATTCAATCATTTTTTTGTTAATATTGGCACTGAGCTAGCTAAAGACTTACCAACAGTAGAAGATATGTAGATATGTTTATTAACTGCAATACAATGTTTTTAAGTGGAGTATGTCATAGTGACGTGTTAGAAGTAGTATGAAAATTTATAAACAAAAAAATCTATGGACTGCAATGGTATTGATATGTCTCTCATCAAGGAAGTCATCCACTGTGTTATTGTACCATTTACTTACATATGTAACAAATCATTTTCAAGTGGTATCTTTCCAGATCAGATGAAAATAGACAAGATAATACCAGTTTACAAAAGTGGCAATGAACAATTATTGTCGAATTACAGACCAGTATCTGTTACCTCAATTTTCTAAAATATTAGAAAAACTGTTTGGAAATAAACTTGAAGATTTCATTAATAAGTACAATTTGTTAAATGATAATCAGTATGGGTTTAGGGGCAACCGCTCAACAACCTTGGCAATAATGGAATTTGTGGAAAACATAGCAACAGCAGTAGATCAAAAATTTAATGCAGCAGGTGCAGGGTTCCTACAGTGTAAAGCAAGTTAAATTTTAGACTTTTTAAATGCCATTTGAAATTAAATTTAAGACCAACGACACTGTCAACACAAATGGAAAAATGTATTAACTCCATGCAAATTTGTGGGCCATGTCAGAGTCTGGGAACATTGAATAAGTCTCCAACTCATTCATTTGATTTGTATGATTGGTGTTTTGTCACAGTGTTCAGACACCACAGTACCTCAGCTTTCAGCATAGGCGTGCACCTGAACATTGTCCGGAGATTTAGTGCTGCTGTCCCGGTTGTTGATGTTGGAGATGGGGGTGGTGACACGGTAGAGACGAGAGTAGAACAGAACTGGGAAACACCAGGCGTTTGTCAACAGCTTGATTTTGAGATTTGTGTTTCAGGATTCCACTGCATGTGGGATTCCACTGCCTTGATTCCCATCGTGCCGAGTTTGAAACATTTCTTGCACAATATACACCCTGCCTCATATAAATTGCCTGATACAGGTTTCAGACATCCAGAAAAATCTTTGTTGGACAGCCAATTTTCATTAAAGTTGCACTTTCCCATGCAGTCCAACATGAACGATGTGCATCAATGCATCACTGTTTTGTTGGTTCCGCTCTCATGATTGTGTGACGTTACTGCTATTCAGCAAATTCTTTTTTAAAAATAAATGTTACCTATTGTTTTTAGATTTGCAACTAATTACGATCATAAAATCATACTTACCATGTGTTAAAATTTTTACGATGTTTGAAGATTGATTTAAGACATTTTAATGCCAATTAAAGCCTTATTTTTAGATTATGAATTCAATGACTTTTAAGACTTTTTAAGGATCCACGGGAACACTGTGGGTGTGTTCCTTGATTTGAGTAAGGCATTTGATACAATTGATCATGATAAGCTGTTAAAGAAGTGTGAATATTATGGCTTAAGGGGTACAGAAAAACAATGGTTACAAAGTTATTTATATAATAGATATCAGTATGTAGCTATGAAAAAAACTGAATCTCAGTTTGAGAATGTGATATGTGGAGTTCCACAAGGCTCAATCTTGGGACCAAAATTATTTACACTTAATATAAATGACATTTTTCCGTATCAAACATGCATGTATTATGTTTGCTGATGATACAAATTTATTTTATAATAGGAAAGATATATTTGAGTTATTACAAGAAACAGAAAAAAAATTGGTATTGATAAAGAAATGGTTTGATTATAATAAATTATCTTTAAATTAAAATAAAACAAAGTTTATAATTTTTTTAAATGTTAAAAATGCAAAACTGGATTTATATGTGTGAAAATAGAGTTTATGAAGCGAAATTTTTAGGTGTCATCATAGATAGCAAACTGTGTTGGATACCCCATATTGAGTATATTAAAAGTAAAGTGTCAAAACCTATAGCAGTGGTTCCCAACCTTTTTTTGGCTCATGACCCCATTTTAACATCACAAATTTCTGGCGACCCCAGACACCCCATTTTTTACTGTAGGGACAACTTACTGGTTAGTAGGAAGCCTGGAGAAGCCTACAAACCACACTGTCTTGCCCCTACAGTAAAAATGGGTGGATCAGTGAGGATCTGGGGTTGTTTCAGTACGGGTGGAACAGGGCGAATCCAACTGTATGAAGGGTGGATGAACCAGGTCATGTACAGGACTACTCTTGAAAACAGTCTTCTTTCATCAGATGGAAAACTCTTTCCTGCCTTGAATGACTGGCTTTTCCAACTAGACAATGTCCCTTGCCACACGGCAAGGTCAGTTAAAGCCTGGATGGAGAACCAGAACATTCGAACCATGCCTTGGCCTGCTCAATCACCAGATCTAAATCCAACTGAAAACCTGTGGAAAATCATCAAATGCAAAATGGAGAACCACAAGCCCCAAAACAAAGCAAATTTGTTTGAATTAGTGCAACAGGAATGGGCTGGTGTGACAGCAGAACAATGTCAGAAGCTGGTGGAGAACATGTCCAGACGCATGGCTGCAGTCACCAAAAACAATGTTTATGCAATCAAGTACTAACTCCTGTGTGTATCATGTGACTAAAACAGACAGAGAAGAATACATGGAATGGCTAAAAGCACTGTTATTGGCAGTAAAATGACATAGATATTGATGTAAGAACTGAAGTGATTATGGTTATTATCAAGAAAACCATGGAAAATGAATAGATATCAGCTCTGAAATTAAACTCTTAAGAGCTATTTTTGTTGTTATCATTATATTTGTATTATATTTTGTATTATGCATTAAAATGAACAAGAAATTGAAGAAAACAAGGGTGGTCTAATAATTTTTTCCACAACTGTATATTGTTCTTTGGTTATGCCCTACTAATAATATTGTGCAGAAATATGGGGAAATGTAGGAAAAACTATTATAGATACATAAGTAAAATTACAAAAAAAGTAATTAATAAATTAGGATATTTTGAAGCAACTAATAATTTATTTATTCAACTCAAAACCTTACAATTGCAGGATATTGTATATATCAAAATATTAGAGATGAGTTATAAAGTAAAAAATAATATTGTTCCAAATAGCATTTAAGATTTCTTTAAATTAAGAGAGAATAATTCGAATTTAAGAGGTCTTTATATTTTTCAATGTACAAATGTGAAGTCTAGATCAATCACCAAATTCTTTTATCCAAACTGACCCATTTTAATCTCTTACCTCAGTTGTCCAGCAGGGGTCCCCCAAGGCAGTATTTTGGGGCCTATTTTATTTAGTATTTTTACAAATGACCTTCCTGAAGTGTATCTAAATATTAATATGCAAATGTACGCAGATGATGCTGTTATTTTCACACATGCCAAAAATCCACAGGAAGCCTCCCAATCTTTGCCAGCAACCATGACCCATGCGCAGCACTGAGTCAAGGAATTCAGTTTACAGCTTAATACAAAGAAAATAGTCTGCATGGTGTTCACCAAAAAGCCAACTGAACTTAAACAGTCAAACATCTTTCTTGAAGGGGTGGAACTTGATTTGATCAAAGAGTTCAAGTACCTCAGGTTAACCCTGGACCTCAACTCAAAAAGACAGTAAACTTTAATGTGCAAAATTTTAAACAAGTCAGACTTTTGTGACCATATATGCTGCTAAGATGTTTTTATACTCTATTTCTCTTACATTGAATACTGCATAACTTCCTGGTCACTTGCTGCTGGCTCAATGCTCAAAACCACTTTTTTAAAAAAGCTTTTGACCATCTTTGACCAAAAAAATCATTTAGTTTCCACCATTGCATTGTTTTAGATAAATATTAATTTCTTACTTTTAATAATTTTGTCAAATTTCAAAAATACTTGCCTGATATTCTAAAGTCTTGCAAGGACTGGCCCCTCCTCCCTTGACAGATTTGATCAAATCCCGGTCTGTCAGTGGGATGACCACCAGGGCCACAGCTTGAGGAGACTGTGAGGTGCCACGTAGGTGCACTACTTTTGGACAGACTATGCTCTCAGTCACTGGAACTACATATTGGGACAGTCTACCACTCAACATAAGAGGCTCACAATCATATGCCTCCTTCAAATCACAATTTAAACATTGGATAAAGGAAAACCAAGCCTGTGACCATGAGTAGATTGTCCTCACAGTGTTGTTTTGTGTGTTTTTATGATGTTTTATGATGTTTTGTCCTTTATCAATTGTCTTTCTTGTCACGTGCCTAGGGACTACAGATGAAAATTAGCACTGTTGCTATAATCTGGCATATTTACACCTGCAATTGTAGATGTTCATTCATATGCACTGTCCATAACAAAAAAATAAATAAATAAAAATTTCAAATATTTTGGTTGTGGGTGTGAAATTATGTAATGGACTTGATGATGAATTTAAGTTGTTCACTTCTTTGACAGTTTAAAAAATCCCTTGAGTATAAAATCATTCAAGAATATTAAGTTGAGATAGTAGATGTGTTTCTGTTGTTGATTTTTTTGTTATAATGAGAATGTTCGATGCTGTACTCATATAATTTAATGTAAGCAGTGTATCAGGTGAAAAGGATAGGCAAAAAATAAACTTTTGCGTCTAGCCTATTCCTTTTTTGGATTTTATGATTATTAGAATTATTGTACTAAGTGCAACGATTAATGTACAAACCAAAATAAACAATTAATTCATTCATTCAACAGCTGAACTGAGTGCTACAGGACTGTGGCAGAAGAGGTGGCAAAAGTACCAGATTTTTTAAACTCTGGTAAAAGCAGACATAATAAAAAGAGAGTAGTAGATGTGCTTATTCAATTTCTTTACTGCAAAAAATGGATATGGATGTTCTCAAGGTATAAAAAAGTCAAAAGGGATAGACAAAGAAAACCGAACTTCATGTCATGGTAATATTCGGGTACATCTAAAAAAATTATAATGGGGTAGAAAAGTAAAAAAAAAAAAAAAATTACTGTATAGTCATTTACAGTCAAGTATTGAAATGTATGCCTTTACACACAAATGAACTAGGAAAATCAACCAGTAAATCACCACAACAGACCAGTACAGTGTCAGCAGCACTAATCTGCCTGTCAATCTCTCATTCCATCCTTCCCTCACTCGTGAACAAGACACCGAGGTACTTAAACTTCTCCACTTGGGGCAGCAACTCTTCTCCGACCCGGAGAGGACAATCCACCCTTTTTCAACTGAGGACCATGGCCTCGGACTTGGAGGTGCTGATCTTCATCCCAGCTGCTTCACACTCGGCTGCGAACCATCCCAGTGCAAGCTGGAGGTCACAGCTTGAAGAAGCCAACAAGATCACATCATCTGCAAAAAGCAGAGATGCAACCCTGAGGCCCCCAAACCTAACCTCCTCCTCCCCCTGGCTGCACCTAGAAATTCTGTCCATAAAAATTAGGAACAGAATGGCTGACAAAGGGCAGCCCTGGGGTAGTCCAACCTGCACCGGGAACAAATCTGACTTACTACCGTACCAAGCTCTGGCTCCGGACATACAAGGATCTAATGACCCATAGCAGCAGGCCATGGACCCCATACTCCCGCAGTACCCCCCACAAGACATCTCGGGGGACACCGTCAAAAGCACATGTGGTCTGGATGAGCAAACTCCAGTGTACCCTCCAGGAGCCTGCGGAGGGTAAAGAGCTGGTCCAGTGTTCCACGACCAGGTTAAAAACCACATGGTTCCTCCTGAATGACTATCGGTCGGACTCTCCTTTACAGTACCCTGGCATAGGCCTTACCGGGGAGGCTGAGGAGTGTGATTCCCCTATAGTTGGAACACACACTGTCCCTGCCCCCCACGCAATGTTGAAGAGGCGTGTCAGCCAAGACAGTCCCACAACATCCAGAGCTTTAAGGAACTTGAGGCGGATCTCATCCACCCCCGGAGTTTGGCCACCAAGGAGTCAACTAACTACCTCAGAGACCTCAGCCTGAGTGATGAGCAAGCCCGCCCCTGGGTCCCAGGGCTCTGCTTCTGCCATGGAAGGCTCTGCACCTCTCTTCACCTGAGTGTCCAAGACATACGGCTGCAGGTCTGAAGAAATGACTACAAAGTCGATCATCAACCTACGGCCAAGGGTGTCCTGGTGCCATGTGCACTTATGGACACTCTTATGTTCAAACAAAGTGTTCATTATGGACAAACTGTGTCTTGCACAGAAGTCCAATACCAGAACACCGCTCGGGTTCAGATCAAGCAGGCCATTCATCCCAGTCACACCCCTCCAAGTCTCACTGTCATTACCCACATGAACATTGAAGTCCCCGGGTAGAATAATGGAGTCCCTGTGTGGAGCACCTTCCAGTGCACCATCTAGAGACTCCAAGAAGGCCGGCTACTCTGAACTACAGTTTAGTGCATAAGCACAGACAACAGTCAGAGCCTGTTCCACAGCCTGAAGGCATAGGGAAGCAACCCTTCCGTTCAGCAGAGTAATGGTTCAGATTGTAATGTAATGTTTGATTTGCATTTGGTTTTATATTCCCCCGAAGCGCCCCCTTGTGGCGAGTCTTGTGTTGTACTGCAGCTTGCCTTGAATTACGTTTCGTGTTAAGTGTCATGGCTGAAGACAATATACATGGTGAAGTCCTGGCCCACATAAGGCTGTAAGTTGCTATTTGTGTTGAAAAATACAATGTCTTGTAATGTATTAAATGTTTCTTAGTAGATTCATATGTTTAGAGATGTAAAAGTTGTTGATAACATGTTAAACATGAGCTATGCAACATTAGCATGTGTTAGTGCTCTATGCTAGTGGACTTTTGTTATGCTAATTAGGCTAATTCAGAATACGTGATTTCCAAGATAATTCATGTTGCAGTTAAGTTAAGCAACTGTGTACATTACAGTATAAGTATTGGTACTTTATTTGTTAAAGCTATGACACAGTTGTAAGCTAATTTGGGCAGCAAACATTGTCAGATATTTCATTTAAGTACAGTGCTAATTGTTGTTTTATTTTGGTCTGTTACAGCTTTACAATTATAAAGAGATTTGAAACATGGACATTAAAGACCATCAAGTCACATCTCACCTGTTAACTGTCTGTCTAGCTGGATAGAACAGTCACACATCTAGTGAGGACAGAACAACCAGGGTAAACTCCAACCAGATTATTGTAATTCACTTTTCTGAGGCTGTCCCACAAAGTCCTTGAGGTCCCCTCAGTTAATCCAAAATGGTGCTGCCCATGTACTCACTAGAAACAGTATCAGAGACCATATTTCTCCTGGGTTAGCTTCTCTGCACTGGCACCCTGTAAAAGCTAGGACAGACTTTAAAATACTCCTCCTCACTTCCAAAGCCCTTCATGGCCAGGCACCTACATATCTGAAAGAGCTCTTAGTTCCATACAATCCTGTCTAGAGCACTTTGCTCTTAACATGCAGGCTTGCTGGTGGTTCCCAGAATCTCCAAAAGTAGGACAGGAGTTAGAGCCTTCATTGTGGAACCGCCTCCCTACCTTGGTCCAGGAGGCAGACACCTTCTCTATGTTTAAAAGTAGGCTTAAAACCTTCCTTTTTGATGAAACTTATAGTTAGGACGGGTCAGGCTACTCTTCGTTACGACTGCTCCTCCTCCTGTCTGACCTCTCCTCTGCTCATCCTCTTCTCTGACCTCCTCTCTCCTCTTCTTCTCCTCCTCTATTCACACCCCAGCAAATACATGTTACTGACTTGACCTCTTCCCCAGAGTCTCTGTGTTTTATCGCCTCAAAGGTTTTCCCTGGATCATCTCTGGACCTGCTGCTGTGGTCCTGCTTCTCTCCTGCCTCCATTGTGATTAATTTATCCATATAGTTGTGATAGTGTTTATTATATAGTTACATAGAAGGTAGAGGTTTCTATTATTTGTACCAACAGCTGCAGTAGTAGTATACGAACTGTTATTGCTTGAATTTGGAGTAGTAGTATTAACGGTTATGGACATTTGTTCTAGCTACTGGTAATTATACTAACGCCAGCTGTTTTGGTTTTTAACAATTGTAGTGCAGTTTGTTGTGCATCCATGTGCCTCTCCCTTTTTCCCCCTCCCCCAATCTCTCTCTCTCTCTCTCTCTCTCTCTCGCTCTCTCTCTTCCTTGAACCCTTTGTCTTTAACCCCAACTGGTCAAGGCAGATGACCATCTTCCAAGAGTCAGGGTCTGTTCTAGGTATCTGCCTGTTCAAAGAAAGTTTTTCATCGCCACTGTGTTCAAGTGTTTGATCCCGGAGGATTCTGTTGAGTTTCTGTAAATTGGCTTAAGAGTTTGGTTTAATGAGACAACTTTTGTTATGATGTGATGTGATATGTACGCAAAATGTGATTGATTGATCGATCGATCCTACCACTACAGGTTGTTTCACATTTAGGCACTTTTTTACCTTTCAACATCCCAGATGTGAAGAGGGGAGAAGTTCTCACAGCATGCAGTTCCTGTAACAAAAGAACTGAACACAGAAAAAAAGAAAGAGAGACAGACAGGGACAGAATTAGACCTCTGTACAGTAACAATTATTTGATTCATTGCCAACATTTGAACTAATTGATTAATTGGCTTGATTTTTTTTCTGAGAATAAAATAAAAAAAAAAATTCATTGCAGATATAAAAGTGAAAATTTTATAATATTATCTGGATTTTATTTATTTTGCCCAGGAAAGCTATTAGTGAAGCTGAGAAAGCTCAAGATCCTGACCACCACCTGCAACTGGATCCTCGACACAGACAGACTGCCAGAGGTGAGGATGGAAGGAAGGTCTGGGATGAGCTCACAGTCAGTATTGGGTGACTACAGGGCTGCTACCTCAGCCAAAACTATTCACCCCATCTTTATATTAAAAGCCAAGTGGCCTCTGTGTGCGTGCATGTGTCTTGGGAATCACACAAAATTCAGAAACAACTGACTGCTGCAGTTTGGCATACTTATGTGTTTTTGGTCAAGGAACAGAGTAGCGAAAATGGCAAGTTGATAGGACTAATATTTTGGTAGATATTAGTAATTTTGGAATACAATAGCCTTACGATCATGTTGCTATGGCCAGAAAGCTTTGGCGGTGTCTGCTGGACAAATGTGGTACAGCATGCACAAATACACAACAGCATAAAAACTACCACATGTAGAACCCATGGATCCCCTTGGTAAGGCTGCATGATTAATCGATTTCACATTGAAATCGGATTATTAAATTAGGCCAATGTTTAACAAAGGATAATCGTCAAATCGAATTTCATCTCTGCGTGCCTCGGGGCTACCATAGACTCCTCCTCCCTTTCCGCACGTAAGGTTTTGCAATGGCACACTGCCACAGCAAAATCCTTGCTGCCACACCATACATTTGATACAAAAAATTATCACCGCCTCATTACACTTATTATACATATGTATTCGGGATGGGAATTGATAAGAATTTAACGATTCCGATTCCATTATCGATTTTGCTTATCGATCCGATTCCTTATTGATTCTCTTATTGATCCTCACTGGGTGAAGGAATAAAACAGTACAAATGGGTTTGTTTGCATAAACTGTCTTTTACATTTTCATCTCTGCACAGAAAATATAACATACACAGAATGCACAAATAATAATAATACATGATGCCCGGCCCGGTTCCAGATAGTCATATGTGAGGGGGCAATCAGTAATGTTAAGGGGGCACATGCCAGTGACGGAAGGGGAGACAGGGGGGTCACACCATTACGACCGTACAAAGTGAAAGTGAAACTTAAGGTGCTTTTCTAATTCCTCTGTCTCCCGCTGTTGTGAACCTCATTTTCCTTTTCCCTACCTTCAGAAACTTTTATTTGAGGGGACAGGGCTTTTGTTGCCCCCCGTAGAACCGGGCGCCCTGGTGTTTGCTCTGCTGCTAGATTCACTAAGTCGCTAAGTAGCGTATAAAACACATGACATTCCTGCCAATGGATTACATGCTGTGCAGACAAATCTTTTAGCATGTTGGAGGTATTTCCCCCCTTTGAAGAAATGTAAGCTTTGCAAGTTTTTCAAGTGGCCCTGGTGTCATCTTTACCTGTGAAATATAGCCATACTTTGGAGCGTTTCTGCCGCAACACCATGTTGACTACATGGTCGACTCCAAGGAATCGACCGTCTAGGAACCGGTTCTCAGAAAGAACCGGTCCTCGATTCCCATCCCTATGTGTCGCTGTACATTTTTACCTCCATATTTTTTTACCCCCTAAGAATTATGTGCATGCTCCAAGCCATTGGGCATGTGCAACCGCAGTGTTCACGATGTAAACATCTGGTAGTGAACCGGTAGTGAAACCTGTTGTTCTGAAATTACCTTGTTTATTTAACATTTACTATAGTGAATTTCACTTTATTTGGATATTCAAAACTAAACAGTTAATGGGGGTAAAAATACAATGGGTGTAAAACCAGCACGCTGCATGCTGTACCAAATTTACCCACGTAGAGCACATGTTTGAAAACACTGGAAGTATAAAAATAATACAGGGGTAAAAACTGTATGTGACACCGCACCTTTCTGAGGTAATCAGAAGATCAGCGTGTGAAGGCAGTTTTTTTCTACACTGAGTAGCTGCTACAATGAAAGGTGAGTGTTTTAAATAAATATTGTTAATCTGTGGATTGGACCGTAGTAGGAGGGCCACCACCAGCAGAGTTTCTGTATAGGAGAGCTCTTTGATGAAAAACCAAGAAGAATTAAGTGCAAGGACAAAACCTGTGTACTGTCATTGAGTGTATCATGACTCAATAATTGATACTATTTTCGTTATTAGGGCCCGAGCAGTGGCCATGCAATGGCCGCGAAGGCCCTATTGTAATAGTAATGTTTATTATTATTATTATCATTATTATTATTATTATTATTATTATTATGCACTTCCATCTCATTTTTGGGGGCCTGAACATGCGCGAAAACTCAATTTTTTTTGGCAAAAT
>JAPQRQ010000008.1:26123315-26143022 GCA_037367365.1 Apogon talboti | reverse complement strand
GAAACTTTTGCTTATTTTCATAAACGAGAAACAGTTAACAGGGGATAGTGTTAGCGAAGATGCGATTTGTGGCAAAGCAAGACAATTGTATGGAGTTTTGATAAAAAAAGATCCTAGCATTGTTCCTGCAGGGTTTGATTTTAAAGCAAGCAGAGGGTGGTTCGAAAAGTTTAGGAAAAGAAGTGGGATACACTCCGTGATTCGTCATGGGGAGGCAGCCAGTTCAGACAAGGAAGCTGCCGAAAAGTTTAAAGTTGAGTTTGAAAATTAGAGTTGAAACGGATTAAAATTATTTACATTACTTATAATGGGAAAAATAGTTTCGGATTTTGAACAAATCACTTTTTGAACAGCCTTCTGGAACGGATTATGGTCGAAAACCGAGGTATGACTGTATATTACAAACACTATCACAGCTGTATGGATAAATGCGTGATGACAATGGAGGCAAGAAGGGAGCAGGACCCCAGCCGATGGATGGATGAGAGGTGATGCTGGAGGCAGGAGAGGAGCAGGTCCACAGTGGATGGAAAGATGAGGGGTGAAGCTGGAGGAAGGAGGGGAGCAGGACTACAGCGGATGGATAGATGAGTGATGACACTGGGGGCAAGAGGGGAGCCGCACCAAAGCAGATGGGGTAAAAGTGATGATGCTGGACACAGGAAGGAGCCAGATCACAGAGGATGGACAACCGATCAACGATGATGGTGGCCACAGGGGAGCCGGGCCACGGCGGGGAAAACCTGGGAAAACCTGTGAGGACATAGAGCACAGACTGCTGGGAAGAAGTCAAGTCAGTAACATGTATTTGCTGGGGTGTGAATAGAGAAGATTAGGAGAGCTAGAGGTCAGAGAGGAGGAGAAGTAGCAGAGAGGAGGTCAGACAGGAGGAGGAGCAAAGAAGAACTTGGTATAATAGAGATGTAGATTAGGTGAGAGAAGGTCAGAGGGGAGGAGGAGCAGAGAAGAGCTCAATGTATCATGATGAGTCTCCCAGCAGTCTAAGCCTATAGTAGCATAACTGAGAGCAGCCTGAGCCGCCCTAACTATAAGCTTCATCAAAAAGGATGAAGCTGCCCTAACTATAAGCTTCATCAAAAAGGAAAGTTTTAAGCCTACTCAAATCATCCGGAATGCTTGGCTGTGCAGTGCCCATTTCATATCAGGTAAGATTTTCTACTTTGTAGTGTGTACCCCACTACTAATGGTGAACTTATCCCTGTAAGAAACCTTGTCTCTTGTTGACAGACATTTAAAATAATCAGAGAAGGCCATTGTATATTCCATTATTGTGTTTCTCTCCTGATTTTCAAGCTCCTGACACTGGCTTCCATGTAATGTTAATACCACAACTGTCACTTTCTCAAACCAGTTAGGCCCCACCCACAAAATATGTCATCACTATTTACCAACATCGAAATGGTCTATAATGCCATTAACTATATACAACTCCAATTCTAAGAAAATTAAATAAATACATTGAGAGAGTGAGTAAAATGTAAATAAAAACAGTAAGCCTTATAAATCTCACAAACCTATACTTTTTTTCGTGTGTGTACAGCCTGTTGACATTGTTCCATCATATCTCAATTCTTTCCAACATTACTTGTTTTTATCATCACTTTTTGGAAACGGTGGCCTTGTAATCCATGGTAGTTAAGAGAGTTGTGCTGTTCTTTTGATGAATCTCGCTCAATTTGTGCAACTACATCATGATGGGTTTGTATACTCCTGGAATCAGCTGATCATGCTGAAGCTGACTGTCTTGGTGGACACGATAGCTGACATTCCTGCTGAAATCCACAGTAAGACAAGACACAGTGAGGATGCATAGGAAGAACGCAACGAGGGAAAAAGTGCAACCCTTGACACGTTACAGTAAAGGAATGTACTGTATTTTTTTCACATTTTCACATGCTAACATAATAGAGATAAAATCTCCCTTGTTACAACAAGAGTTGTTTGTTTGATTTTCAGACTATATTCTTTCATCTCAGTTATCTTATCACATCCAGGGGCTTTTAAAAAAAGTCACTGACAGAGAGTCTTGTTTCGACCAGCTCTGTATGTAAAGTGTCATGAGATAACTTTTATTATGATTTGGCGCTATATAAATAAAATTTGATTTGATTTGAAAAATGACTGAGCTGCCTTCTCCCAGACTACAATCTGTGATGAAAAAACAAGAACACAGTCATCTCCATCCTCCTCCTCATGGCCTGTGCTCTCATGATGTCTGGTAATGTACATGTTCACCCAGGTCCTGCCCAGGCCACCTCATAATGATTTAATTAAAAGTCATCTTTGTTAGGATGACTTTTGTGCGTGCAAAAGCCTGGGTCTTTCACATATAAATATTAGGAGTCTTCTGTCCAAACTCTATCAACTAAAAGCTTGAGTCCATTGCTCTAATCCTGATATACTGCTTGGAACTGAGACATGGCTGATTTCATGGCTGACATACAGTATCTGGGTACAATCTATGTAGACAGGTTCAGTCTTCTACAGGCGGGGGAATGGCAATCTACATTAAAGAACACTTCAGTTATTTAATCAAAATCTATTCCAAAACAGTTTGATTTTGTGATTATTACAACTAAATTATCAAATAATTCAATCACAGTGACTGGTTGTTATCTCCCACCATCAGCATGAGCCTGCACCCTGGAAACCCTAAGCAGTGCCCTGACTCCATCTATCAGATTGGAGTTTGTCAGGCTTGGTGACCTAAATTGGAATGTGCTTAAGCCAAATGACAAAGTTCTACAATTTGACTCATTAAACCTTTGTCAAATTATATCCAGTCAAACTAGATATGACATGAAAAATAAAAACCAACAACACTGATTGATATAATTCTCCTGATCTCTATCAGTCTGGTGTGTTTTGCAATGATATTAGTGACCACTGTTAGATTAACTATATTAATTCCAACAGTTCTCTAAGACAACCTGCCCTGTCATAAAGGCATCCTAAAAAAAATTTAGATTATGGCCTCAGGCTTGGCGTTTGGGCTGCACTTGTGTAATATGTGGTTTCCTGGTCAGTTTATTTTAAATTCATTCCTCTTCAAGGGCGGCATGGTGGTGCAGTGGATAGCACTTGTGCCTCACAGCAAGAAGGTCCTGGGTTCGATCCCAACACCGGTGGGATCGAACAACATCTGTGTGGAGTTTGCATGTTGTCTGCGTGGGTTCTCTCCAGGTACTCCGGCTTCCTCCCACCATCCAAAGACATGCACTGGTTAATCTAAAATGGCCCATAGGTGAGAGTGTTGTTTGTCTCTGTGTCAGCCCTGCGATGAACTGGTGTACCCCACCTTCGCCCTTAAGTAGCTGGGATAGGCTCCAAGTGAACCCATTAAGCAGGTTCAGAAAATGGATTGATTTCACTAAATACAGTTAGCTTTGCATTGTACCTTTCGCGATCATCAGCACAAATCTAAATCTATCTTATCTAAACTAGGCATACGTATCTCCTTGATTTTCCTTTTTGAGCAGATATTTCTAAAACGACAGCAGCAGTGGTTGTTTAGCTATGTTTTGTTATTAGCTGGAGCGGTGCTTTTGCCCTCCACTGTACTGCGCATGTGCGGGATTACCAGACATAAACAATAACATGCAACATGTCCATAGAACCCTCTGCCATTACCGCTATATTCGGAGTAACTATACAAAACATTCATCACAATCAACACGCAAAGAATATGATAGCCTTTGCATCTCTCATTGCTAGACGTTAAATACTTCTTAGGTGGAAGGAGAAACAAGCTCCAACCTTTAAGATGTGGGTCAATGACCTTTTACACCACCTGACACGAGAGAAGACCCGTTATTCTACAAGAGGACGTGCTCAGAAATTCTGTGATATGTGGAAACCTTTTCTAATACACATAGGAAGTTGGATGTCACCCGTATGGACATTTTATTGGACTGATCTTCTATTATAGAGAATTTAGGACTTGTAGGGACCACTTCTGCTCTATTTGTACTTATAATTTATCTATTTATTTAGTTATTTATTTTTTGGTTGTTTTGTTTTTCCAACACACCATACACCACTACTTTAATTTATTTGCTTTGTTTTTAAGCTCATTTTGTATATAATTTCAACATGCAAACAATGTATATAATATACAGTATGTGGTTGTATGCAGAATCAAAGCCAACTTACTAAATGGTACAGTGACATTTTTTATAGGGATGGAAACGCACAGACCATACGACCATACGTCTCCTCTTTTCCTTTGCAAAGTGAAAATGAAACTTAACATGTGTTACTAATTCTATTTTGTCTCCCGCTGTTGTGAAGCACATTTGCTTTTACCTACTTCCTGAAACTTCGCAAACTTTCATTTGAGGGGGTCCGGACATCTGTTTAGAACCGGCCCCGATACCAATATGTTGGGACTGTGGCTAGTAAATTCAGCGTTCTTGTTTTTAACTTCATTTCTCGTCATGTAGCGTGGTACTGTGCTTCCGTGGTTGAGATGGAAGTATTCCTCAACTGTAGGTATCAAATTGGCCAGTTAAAAACATCTGTATTTCTCAGAACGGCCCAGACACACACACACACACACACACACAGACAGATGCTCTGAGACCTTTCAGCATTATGATATACAGTAGATGTATCCACACTGTATATTCACACTAAAATGTTTTGTTTTGGATTTTTTTTCATCTTTCCTCCAATTTTCTGAGGATCCCCCAGTGCCCCCTGGCGGCCCTCACTTTGAAAACCACTGTTCTAGGCAACAAACACCTTTCTCCTGCCAGGATCTAAAGTTGCTACTCTGAGAGATCATTGGTAGTAATCTATTTCCCCATTATGGAGTTTTAGGAGAAAGCAATCCTTCTGTCTTAAACATTTCACGGAGTTTATACCAAGCTTGGATTGAATGGATGATTAAAGGATTGTTTTTATTTTTATCCCATTTATACAATAAATTCATTGGTGTCTCCTCTTTCATCTCTATCCTTTCAATGTCGAGCCATGAAGGAGAGGGCCTGTATTAAAAATCTGTACCAAAAATTTGGCTCAAGCAGCATAACAGTACAACTGAAAATTAGGAAGTTTCAAGCCTCCATCCTCATAATGCAGTGATAATTTATCCATGCAGACTCTTAGCATCTTACCATACCAAATAAACTGTTTAATTATTTTTTAAGAGAGGAAAAGAATGCACCTGGGATGTAGATCATAAGTGACTGGAACATATATAGGAATCTAGGCAGGATATTCATCTTTATACCATTAATTCTACCAAATAAGGTAAGAGGCAAGTCCGACTTTATAGAGGCAATAGACAGGGGACCCAGCCAGACCCGCCTTTTTTGCGCTTGCAATTGAACCATTGGTGGAAGCCAATAGAAACAGGGGACCCAGCTAGACCCGCCTTTTTTGCGCTTGCAATTGAACCATTGGTGGAACCCAATAGAAACAATCCTAATGTAAGTTGCTGTAAGGTTGGCACTGGTATACATAAGATTTCACTATTTGCGGATGATATTATTTTATTTCTGACTAACCCTGAACATACACTACTGGGGACATACAGTTTATATTCTGGTTACAAGGTTAACCTTGATAAAAGTGAGATATTTTCGCTGTCTGTTTTTGATTTTAGTAGAGTTAAGCATAAGTTTCCTTTTAAATGGTCTCCTATGGGGTTTAAATATCTTGGGGTGTTTGTTGATAGTAACCTTAAAAATCTCTATAAATTTAATCTAGTCTGTCTGCTCCAGAGGGTGGGAGAGGATTTGGAAAAATGGATGGACATGCCTTTTACCTTACTAGGTAGAATTAATGTTATAAAGATGAATATCCTGCCTAGATTTCTATATATGTTTCAGTTGCTCCTGATCCAGGTTCCAATGATATTCTGTTCCTCTCTTAAAAAAATAATTAGACAATTTATATGGCATGGTAAGACGCCAAGAGTTAGCATGGATAAACTAACCCTGAATTATGAGGATGGAGGTTTGAAACTCCCTAATTTTCAGTGGTACTATTATGCTGCTCAAGCCAGATTCCTAGTACAGATGTTTGATACAGACCCCCCTCCTTCATGGCTCGAGATTGAAAGGATAGAGATGAATGAAAGAGGAGATACCAATGAATTTATTGTATAAATGGGATAAAAAAAAACAATTAAAGCGGCAACTGACAATCTGTTAATCATCCAATCTATCCAAGTTTGGTATAAACTCCACGAAATGTTTAAAATAGAAGGATTTCTTTCTCCTAAAACTCCATTATGGGGAAACAGATTACTATCAATGATTCTTCAGAGTGGTTAATTTAGATCCTGGCAGGAGAAAGGTATTTGTCGTATAGAACATTATTATAAATATGGAGTATTTATGTCTTTAGAACAGTTAAAAGAAAAGTTTAAGTTGACAAACAAGGACTCCTTCCGTTATCTCCAGCTACGTGATTTTATTAGGGCTAAGCAAAAGGGAAATTGGAATGTACCTTCCATGTCTCCAGTTGAACACCTGTGCCATGCTGACCAACCATTATTTAGAACTATCACAAGGGTGTATACAGCCCTTATGTCGATTATAGTAATACCAGAAAGGGACAAATCAAGGGTGAAATAGGAAGGGGACCTGGGAATCACTATTGAGGAGCAGTTATGGAGGAATCTGTGAAGAGATGGGGTCACCTCTACTTTAAATGTTAGATAAAGATTGATACAATTCAACTTCCTATATCAGCTGACAGACAATGGCAATATCTCACTCTTATCAAGATTAACCTTGTATCCAGAAAATAAGCTGTATGCCCCCAGTAATTCCTGGAGGTGAGAAAGAGAATGTTAAGGTTTGGTCAAAAATAAAATATAATCCGCAAATAGTGAAATGTTATGTGTAACAGTGCCAATCTTAAAGCCACTTATATTAGGATTGCTTCTAATGGCCTCCACCAATGGTTCAATCGCAAGCGCAAAAAGGGCGGGGCTCGTTGTTTTGGGTTTTTTGGGGGTTTTTTTTACATTTTCAAGAACAGACATAAGATACATCACAAAACAGAAAAAGTGACAGAAAGAAATCCACCCCTTCTCCCCCACCCCTGAGCAAATAAAACAAAAAGGACAACAACAAAAGTGATAATCTTAATATCTAATGGGATACAAAAGAAAAATATAACAGTACAAGCAGCACCATCTGTGACTATACATCTACAATGATTTTCAGTCCAGTCTAAAAAAAAATAAAAAAAATATGACTAATTATAAGAGTTAGTATATAGCACATGGACTTAGTACAACGTGGTAGGCACAAATATGTACATACATTAGAATGTGTTCAGGGTTGTTTTGACAAACAAGATAGGAATGGTTGCCACATTACAATGACGACTCCAGATTTGAGAGAAATGGTGTCTTCTCCATATGCAGCAAGTTGGTCATTTTACCAAACAGATTTTAAAAACTGTTATGTCTTCACCTCTTCAGTGGGTGAGTATAATGGTTTTTGTCACAACCATGCCAGATTGTATTGCTTTATGTTCTAAGTGGGACAGAGTTAATAAATGTCTGAAAAGCCCAGCCTTGACCCTGCAGTTTTAGTTAACTATAGACCCATATCAAATCTCCCATTCACATCTAAGATTCTGGACAAAATAGTAGCCAATCAGTTATGTGACTTCCTTCAAGCCAACAGTCTATTTGAGAATTTTCAGTCAGGTTTTAGGGAACATCATAGTACAGAAACTGCATTGGTCAAAGTCACCAACGACCTTCTAACTGCTTCAGACAAGGGACTTGTTTCTGTACTGGTTTTGTTGGACCTTAGTGCGGCCATCATATCCTTCTGCAACAACTGGAACAGTTGGTATTAAGGGATCGGCATTAATGTGGTTTAAATCCTATCTAACAGATGGTTTTCAGTTTGTCAATGTTAATAGTGAATCTTCTCAGTCCACTACAGTTAGTTATGGAGTTCCTCGAGGCTCGGTTCTTGGACCAATACTGTACTATCTGAAAGAGCTTTTAGTTCCATACCATCCATATAGAACACTGCGCTCTCAACATGCAGGCTTATTGGCGGTTCCTAGAATCTCCAAAAATAGGACAGGAGCTACAACCTTTACCTATCAAGCTCCTCTATTGTGGAACCACCTCCCTGCCTCAATCAGGGAGGCAGACACCTCTCTATGTTTAAGAGTAGGCTCAAAACTTTCCTTTTTGATGAAGCTTATAGTTAGGGTGGCTCAGGCTGCTCTTAGTTATGCTGCTATAGGCTGAGACTGCTGGGAGACTCATCATGATACACTGAGCTCTTCTCTGCTCCTCCTCCTCCTGTCTGATGTCCTCTCTGACCTTCTCTCCCCTAATAATCTTCTTTATTCACACTCCAGCAAATAGATGTTACTGACTTGACTTCTTCCGCGGAGTCTCTGTGCTTTATGTCCCCACAGGTTTTCCCTGGTTTTTCCTGCTGTGGTCCAGTTCCCCTCCTGCCTCCATCATCATCGCTCATTTATCCATATAGTTGTGATAGTATTTATTATATAGTTACATAGATGGTAGAAGTTTCTGTTATTTGTACTACCGGTTGTAGTAGTAGTACATCAACTGTTAATACTTGTATTTGTAATAGTGGTTGTACTTTTTAATAGTTCTGGTTCAGTTTGCTATGCATCCATGCATCACCCCCTATTTCCGCTCGCACTCCTTCACCGTGATAACATCAAAGTCACTGCTGTCACTGTCCCCCATCACTCCTCTTTTGAATGTTTAGCTGTAAAACTCACAGGCTCCAAACCCACCATCGTCACCATCTACAGGCCACCAAAACTCTCTGCTGTTTTCCTCAGTGAGTTCTCATCACTACTAACATCTGTAAGCGCAATGTCCCCCACTGTTATCCTCCTGGGCGATTTCAACGTCCACATTGACAACCCATCGAGTATCCTTGCCAATGACTACACATCCCTTCTAGAATAGGTTTCACACAACACATTAACCTCCCAACCCATAACAAAGGCTACATACTGGACTTAATCTGCTGCACTGACACCACTCCCACCAACCTCGATATCACGGATTTTCTCGTTTCTGACCATAAAGCTATATTTTTTGACAGCCACACCCAACTACACAAAGTTAAAAAACAACAGACCACCTCCTTCAGAAACATCAAACACATCAACATTACAGATCAGCTCCTACCCTAGCCCTACCCCAGCATCCTCCCCTGCTGACCTGGTGACTCATTATACTGACTGGCTCTCCTCTTCCCTCACCACCCTGGCTCCCCTGAAAACCTGCTCAGTCTCATTAGGCCCTTTCACACTGTGAAACCTTTTATAGTTCCTACAAACTTTTTAGTTCCTAGGCCCTTTCTTCGCACATTCACACAGCATAGGAACTTGGAACTACGAACCGTAGTTCCTAGAACCTTTTTAGCTCCTACTCCCGGGCCGGGTCTTTTTTAGTTCTATAGGAACTAATATGACGTCGGTGTTTGGTGATTGATAGACCTCAGGCCACGCCCATTTCTGTGTCTTGCAGAAGAGTACGTGCGTTATGGTGAATATAGCACAGCTGTGATTAGGTCGTAGACATGAGTCCTGTTGGTTTTCTACAACAGTATACATCTGTTTACACAACAGTTCTACAAATGCCATTTATTTGTTAACAATAATAAGCACTTCATGTGGCCTTTTCGGTTTTCCTGTTGGCGCGTCATCGGCAGCGTTTCTGCTTTTTTTATCCACATCTGTGTGAACTTCTGATTAGGGAATGAACACGTCTGGTCCATGAACAGCTGAAGAGAAGACTGTTGAATGTGGACACGTTCATTCTGTTAGGGTTAGGGTTAGGGTTATGACGCTAAATCCATGTTCGCACTCTGTTGACACGGGGAGTGTGGAGACGGCACAAAACACTTTATGGAGATTGTCTTGGACTCCGTGGCATTTATATTATATTATGTATTATTCTGTGGGGGTCTCTCAAATGTCGACTTAGATTTTGATCATAAATAAAGCTCATTTTCTATCCCTGTGTGTGTGTGCGCGAAAGTTGTGCCGTGCGTAAAAGCGCTTTAGCAGATGCAGAATATGATTTCATCACACCAGTCCGTACCATGGTTCGTTACTGCCTGTGCGAATGCAAACGAAATAGTTCCCCTGGGGGAGAGAGTAGTTCCAAGAACTAAATTCAAGGTGGATAGTTCTACGAACTTAGTTCTTAGAACTACTCTGTGCGAAAGCGCCTATTCACTCACACTGCTTCCAGGTTTACCCCTGACCTCCGCTAGCTCACAGCCATAGGCCATCGACTGGAGCGACTGCACAAAATGACCAGACTCACTACACAGCCAAATTAACTCAGATAACCTTCATTAATATAAGAACGCCCTTACTACTGCCAAATCTACATACTACTCCAACCTCATCAACACTTGTACAGATAACAGAGTCCTCTTCACAATAGTCAGCCGCCTCCTAAAACCCTCCCTCCAGACATTTCCACTGATCAGTGCAATGCCTTCCTGGACTTCTTCAGCTATAAAATCAACACCATTCACCAACAACTGGCCTCATCCTGCACCTCCTCAAACAATCCATCCTGGATGATCACCACTGGCCAAACTCTCATCAGCTCCCTCTCCGACTTCACCCCAATATCAGAACGCACCATCTCTGAACTCATCCGCAAAGCCAAAGCCACCACCTGTCAGCTTGATCCTCTTCCCACCTCCCTCATCAAAGCCTGCCTGCCAGCCATTTCCCCCATGATCACCAACATAATTAGCTCCTCCCTCACTACTGGAACTGTATCTCCCACTCTCAAAGGTCAGCTCCAAATAGACCATCAATAAATCACGACACACCTCTCGCCCCATCATCATCGATGGATTCCCTGTACCCTTCTCCCCCCAAGTCAAGAGCCTCAGCGTCACACTGAACAGCACCCTCTCATTTGCACCTCACATTCAAAACATCAACTGGACTGCCTTCTTCCACCTTCACAACATCTCCAGACTCCACCCATCACTGTTCCAGTCCAGCACCGAAATCCTGGTTCATTCCTTTGTCACTTCCCGCATCGATTACTGCAATGCCCTCCTCACTGGACTCCCCATCAAACTCATCAACAGACTACAAATTTTTCAGAACTCGGTTGCCTGGATCATCCCCCCGCACCAAAACATCTGACCACATCACCCCTATTCTCAACCAACTTCACTGGCTCCTGGTACAATACAGTAACAATACAAAACCTCCTCTTCACATACGAGGGTAATTCAAAAAGTTCTAAGACAAATTTAAAAAAAACTTTATTTTTGAAAGTAACGAAATTATTTTTCTACATAACATCCACCTACGTCAATACACTTCTGCAAGTGATGTTTCCACCGAAAAATTCCTTCTTGATAGATTTTGTTGAACTAGTTTGACTCAGTTTGAATTTAAGGCATTTGTCTTAGAACTTTTCGAATTACCCTCATACAAAGCTCTCCACCATCTAGCCCCCACTTACCTCTGCAACCTCCTCCAAGAATACAGCCCCTCCCGCACCCTCCGCTCAACTTCTGCTGGACTACTGTCTACCCCTACATCACGCCTCAGTACCATGGGTGCCCGAGCCTTCAACTGCTTGGCACCCATACACAGTGCCAAGCAGCTTATGTGTGGGGGGAGGGAACTCTGAAATAATAATTGCTGTTAAAATATTGTTGAGTATGTGTAACTGTAATTGTAGTGTGACCTCTTTTTTTTAGTAATGCCTAACCATAACTAGATATTTAATGTTATGTTGAACAATCACTAGTACAGCTAATAGTTTGTTTGCTGAAGCTACATGTTTTGCTTGTACTGTACAATAACAGGTAAATCTACTCTATCTTTGCCCAGATGCTCTGAGAAAATGTTTGCAGCGGCCCCAAGGAGCTGCTGGAGAGGGGACTTCTGCTCCACATCTACACCACTATGAAGAATCTAAGTTAATACAATTATTAGTGGTCTCTGATGCCATGTTGTCATTTTAATTATTGATGTTGTTCTTAATATGTATCCTTACTTAAGGGTTGATATCTATATTTATTACTTCCACCAAGGAGTTTATGTATTCACCAGGGTTTGCTTGTCTATCCCTTAGCAACATAACGCAAAAAGTTAAGGACAAATTTTAATAAAATTTTCAGGAAATGTCCAAAATGAGACAAGGAACAAGTGATTAGATTTTGGGGGTGATCCGGGATTTTTTTATGGCATTTTCAGTTTAATAACCTCTCAGTTGGCATGTCTGTTTCTGCACGTCAATGTGGCCCTATTGTTTATCTGTTGCTAGTTAAACCACTTCAAGGGGCTCATATGTTACAGCAGCACGGTGGGGAACTGAGCTGCCTTGGCAGAGGTCTGCGCTCTTTGAGTGCTTTTCTAGTTCTATATGCATCTTTGTTTGATTTGCTTGCAGCAGGTGAAGGAACCAGCAGCACTGTCACTATTCAACAGCCTGAAGACACTCCATCAATTTTCCCAAAAAGAGAAGATGGGACAAGTTGTAATTCACCACCACTTCTATAGACAATTAGTGATTGGAGAGAATATCAAAAGAAGCTGGGTGGTTTATCCTAAGAAGAGAAATGGTTCTGGTTCTGTTGCAAGCTCTTACCAAAAAACACTCAAATTAATCAATGATGGTATTAATGACTGGAAAAATTGCAGTAAAATACTCAAAACTCATGAGAACAGCCCAGAACATTCTAGGCACATGACATCATGGAAAGAACTGGAGACTTGTATAATACCTATTGACAAACAATAGACAAAGTAGAAATGGCACAAATAGATTCAGAGAGGAGGAGGTAGCATGAAGTTGAGCATGGCACATTTTTAATTCATCTTATGTAACATTACACAGAACCTGAACTGGAAGAATGTTTTTACTTGCATATATTATTTAATTCATGGTGTATGTAAGTGTGGATTGCTTGTTTGAGAAAGAATTAAATAGCAAAGGTATGCAAGATGGCTGTTGTCCCAAAATTCCTCTTTTCATCTTCGGTGGTGTGTGGGAGTTTAGGGTTAGGGTTAGGGTTAGACCAAATCCATAACTCGCCTAGAACGCCAAAATGGCTAGAGCTGGCCCTGGTTGTATCATAGTGACATAAAAGCATTACAGTGACATTAGATCATAAAACAGATTCTGACACTGAGTCTCTTATGGTTAAGTAGATTTTTTGGTCTATCAGACCAAAACTTTTTTAGAATATTTAATTTTATATTTTGTAGTGTGGCCACCTCTGTCATTTCCTCAAATGCTCAATGATTATGCTGGCAGCCTGCAACTGCTGGAGGCTGCTGTCACTGGTGAGTTGTGTAAAAGAGAATTGGTATCTAGTTTAATTAACCAGGCCACTGGTCAATGAGAGGTAGGGAGCAGTTTTCCATTAGAAGTAAGCAACAGACCCATGCACAGTCTGCTTTTTCAGCCAGCAAATTGAAGAATTAATGATGTGGATAATCTGTCTATTCCTCTCAGACTTGCTGAGACAAGACGCCTCTCTCAATATGGTACTGTGGTTAAATACTTTATTTCTTATTGTGATTTTCTTGTATGTAACAGTTACAGTATTAGACTGGAAATGATGAAATTTGATATGCCTCTCATTTATCTGTTTTAGGATCTTAATTGTTACTAGTATGTAAAGTGATTGGGCTAACTAACTAACCCTTGCTACCTAGAAATTATATTTTATAGAAACAAACCATGCAATGGAATTGAACCCAGCACTTCCATGCTAATTTGTACATCAACAACATTGTCTCTTCCATCAAAAAGAGGAATACTGTCTTCTCTTCCTGGTGGAATAAATAATCTCCCTATCCATCACCATTCACAAACTGTTTTTTCACTACAATGATGGACTTCATAATCTTTTAAACTCCCTTGATCCTCTGGAAACCTGGACTGTTGGGTTTACGCACTGCGCTCTTTTGTATATACTGGAATTATATTAACTTAAAACAAATGACCATTTCTTTGAACACCTGTTTTTTTAACTATACACATCATAATTGACCTGGTCAATTATGTAGCATCTTCCATGACTGTTTAGATTCCATTGGTATTATTAACTCCTCCTAATCCTGTCCATCCGCTCGTTGGAAATGACGAGGATGGACAGGATTAGAAATGAGCATATCAGAGGGACAGCTCAGGGAGAACATTTTGGGGACAAAGTGAGAGAGGCCAGATTGAGATGATTTGGACATGTGCAGAGGAGGGATGGTGAAATACAAATAGAAGAATGATGAAGATGTTCTCTACCAGGCAGGAGGCACAGAGGAGATTTATGGATGGGGTGAAGGAGGACATGCAGGCAGTTTGTGTGAAAGAAGAAGAAGAAGCAGGAGACAGGGTTAGATAGAAGCAGATGATTTACTGTGGCGACCCCTAACGCCAGCTGAAAGTAGTACTAGTTAGTATCAACTCCTCACTTAACTAGTTTAGTTCATACATTCCTGGCCATACTCATTCTGTACAACTAAGCAGTTTCAAATTCTATCTATCTCCAGTTACTAGCAGTTTTCCCCAGGGCACTGTCCAGGGACCCATCCTTTTTTATCATCTATCTACTCCTCTGTGGCCATATGTTCCGAAAACATGTTATTCAGTTTCATTGCTACGCCAATGCCACCAAGCTTTATCGGTCCACAACCCCTACCTCAACACTTATACTCTCCTCTTCTCAAACAGAAAGGTTTCTTTTTGCAGACAAGGAATCAAGTCCTGGTTCTCTCACAGCTTTCTCAAAATAAACAGCAATAGAACTATAAACAGCAATAGAACTGCATTTCTCCTTGCTGAACGAAGTGCACCATCACTAAAACATGTTAATAATATAAAATGCTAGCATGTTGTCAACATTACAATGCATGTCGATGCACAGCCAAGCAAAATCTTGAACCATCAGCCTCTGAATCTATGAGAGTTGCAGCTACAACAGAGAAATCAACCCCATTCAATGAGATAAGCTGAGTATGAATGATAACGGTAATGTTATTGTTGATTTTTGAGCTAGTTACTTAGTAATCATTAGTCAGTATCCAATGTATAGGGGGACCCTACTCTGTGGCTGCAAAATTATGAATATCTCAGTAGCAAAATTTAATAACTAATAATGCAATATTTTTGGTTAATATCATCAATACCTGACCAACCAATTGTCATAATTTGCAGGTTAAAAAAAAAAAAAAAAAGATTTTGACATGCTAGTGTAGGCATCACAGATAAACTTAAAACCATCACTCGGCATGTTTTAGCTGGGGGTTTATCTGCAGGTTTAGGGTTTTATCTCATATACAAAAGACTGCACAGCTTTCATACTGACAAATGGAATATGCCCAAAACTGAGAAAATGTGTATGGCCAGAAATTTTCAGATGTGCGCGCACCTTTCCTTGATATATTGTAATTGACCTGGAATTAAGCAAACACCATGTCACTTGGACCTTGGACCACCTTGTCTCCTCCCTTAAATGACTATGCAAATGAGTGGAAATACATGCCATGCTTTCACCTTTTATCCAAATAACAGCAACATCAAAGAACAACATTCACATTCTTATGGAAGGTTGAAGGTTTACATACAGATGCGCACATTTTCACACAAAATTTACTTTTGTACATCCCAACGTGTGCATGGAACACTGCGTACGTAACATTTTAATGCATATGCACTCTTTGTACATGAGGCCCCAGGTTTTTTTGTGGCATGACCCTGGCTTTGGTGCACAGTGCTGCGTTCTTCTTCACCAAACATAACCTTCTGCTAATGAATTTTCTATGGGAAATCCTGCAGTACAATCACAGTCAAACTTCCCAGTCAACATTTCCTACGGGCTACAGAATATGAGTACATGCTTACCTTACTGTGGGACTAATAGCAACCGACCACACTCTGTCATACATGGAAATTGTGCCTCTGGGGCAGCTGGAGCTCAAAGTCCAAATCTAGACAAAAGATAAAATCCTGTAGTAAGTATGATTGAAATGTGTCTCGATGGGCGATTGTTACACATTGGACCTCATGCATTTGCACATATTTGCTCTTAATGGTTTAGTGTGCGATATTTTGTGGCATCTGGTAATGAAGCTTCATATTACAAACAACTCAAAACCAGTCTGGCTCCAAAGACATTAATTGCACTGGTGATCTCCCATTAGGTACTTTTTGGGATTAGTGAGAACTGTGAAATTATGGAAGGAGGAATGAGTAACTAATACAACTCCAATTCCAAAAAAGTTGGTACTCTGTTTAAAATGTAAATGAAGACATCTGCAGAGTAAGAAATATAGCAACATTTTTAGAGAAGAAGGTATGCAACCCGAGTGTTTCCTACATAAATAATTTGAAAGAGCAACTGACACTGATTATCAGTCAAAAACAAACATTCATTAATTTAAATGGAACATAGTATTATACATAGAACATAGTATTATACATAGTATTGTTTGGGAGCTGAAAAATATCCTGCTGTTAAGGTTCCCCATCTTGCTATTGGCTAGCAGTGGCTTGGATGATATTTTGTGTTATAGTCTTTACTTAGCCAAGTAAAAAGCTGTTTTCCAAGAGGGACCTGGCTAAGACAGCAGCATAGACATTGCTACAACAATAAATGGAGAACAAACAAACAACTTTTATGGATCACAAAATGACTTAATAAAATGTCTGGTTATATACAATAAAATAAGATCAAAATTACTAATGTTCAAAACACTTCAAATGCAAATTCATTCCGTGCAGAGGGGCCCCAGGCTCTGTTGAACCATGTTTCTATGAGCTGAACTTAGAAGTTACTAATTTAAGTTACACTCAAATAAACAATGGTGTTATGGCTGAATGAGTATCTTTTTTTTGCTTGTTAAATACCATGTTGCATTTCATCAGAATATGAGCAACGTTAAAATAAAAAATCAATTTTAAAGTGATACTGGTGTAGCACTAATTATAAACAGTTGCAAAATTAAAAGGTATTCACATTTTCAGAGATTCACCAATCTGCAATCAGTGTCTACAAATTGTAGAATGATTTATAAATAATGTTTCTCATTGTAAAACTGCTAAGACTTTGAATACCTCATCACGTATGGTACATACTGAAAAGACTCTAGGAGACAATGGAGAAATCTCTGTGCAAATGGGAAAAGGCCAAAAATCAGCATCAGGCTCCACTGCATTATCACCAGGCATGGTTCTATAGTGGAAATCACTGCACAAGCTCAGGAATACTTCCACAAATCACTGTCTTTGAATACAGTTCGTCGTGCCACCCACAAATGCAAACCAACCATAAAGTTCAATGACGGAAAGAAGAAAAGATATGTAAACATAATCAAAACAAAGGTTTTGATGATTTGGATTGGTTTTTGCTAATAAAGAAAAGAATACATAAATTGAAAACATAAATTCATAATTCGTGTATATGATACACAGACAACAATATATCACATTTGGATGAATTAAATAATAAACAAAACAGAAAACACTTCTTCTCCTAAGGTTATTACTGAATTAAAATTAACTGAAACAATATGCTGAAAGATCATGGCATCTGTTTGCCATCTGTTTGATGTTCATAAGGTAAAACTAGCACGTTGACCTGTGGAAATCCACAGATTCTGGAAGCAGTAGAGTTGATAAAATGGGGAGCTGACTCTTTTAGAAGTTGGTCATAACTTATGTGAAGTTTATATAATGACTTCAAATTGAAACCAAAGAGACAAAGTTTTGTGAATAATTATATTTATTATATTTGGCATATGTAGTTGATGTTATGTTTGACAACTGGCAAAGTTGAGATATTTGTTTCGATATACTAAAGTTCTATTCATATTTTGTTTTGTATTGAAATCAAAAGTAAAAGAAAAGAATGCATTCATAGTAACCTTATATATTTCTTTAATAGGGCTTTATAACATTACTGTATGATTTCATCACATTCACATTACTTGATGACTTGACTAAGCTTACTGAGGTAACACACAGATTAGGAAGAAATATAATGGCCCTCATTTTGTTTTGTATTGACATCGATGTGGACCACAGACTTTTACACAGGACTGAACATGACAGTTTATTGTGACTCACTACTGTCCTGTGCCCGGATCTGCTGAACTCTGGTCCGTCTGAGTATGCGCAGACTGGTCCGTTAAGGCAGCATAAGACTTTTACACAGGACTGAACATGACAGTTTATTGCGACTCACTGCTGTCCTGTGTCCAGATTCGCTGAACTCCAGTCCGTCTGATCAGAGTTAACAGGCTGGGTCTGACTGGGGACCGGCAGAGGGGAACCGGGTCACAGTAAGAACCAGAACAACCTTTTTAGTGTCTGATCACAACAGGATCCGGTTCTCCCGTCATGTCCCAGTGGCTCCGTTGATCCGGATGAAGCTCCCCCATCTTTCATATATATAAGATGTTTAATTATTAAAATAATACTGTATTTGCTGATTATCACATGTCTGCAGTCCCAGGTTTGTTTAATGGCTGTTGAGGAGCTGCTCCATTTCTTTTATAACTAAATGTTACATACTGGCCAAAAGTAATTATTTTTCAGATAAACATCCACTTTGTTACTGGAACTCCCTACAACATTCACTATTGCAGTCTGTACTCACTGGTCAACTGGCCCTCCCATCACTCCTGTAGACAATTACACTGGTTCTTATACATCTACAAAACCCTTATTGCTAAAACACCACCTTATCTGCTGTCACTCACCATTCAAAACTCCAACTGTACTCTTCATTCCAGCAGTTTCATTAACCTCCTCATTCCCAAAGCCCGTACCACTCTTGGTCAGTAATCATTCCAGTTTACTGCCGCTTATGACTGGAATTCTTTGCAATGATCTTTAAAACTCACATCATTCATACTGTTCTTGTCGTTTAAAAGGTCAGTGAGAGATACACTTCTAGACCACTGCACCCGTTTTTAGCTTTTCTACTTGTTATATGTCATTGTGATAGGTTCTGCTGTCCATTATGTTTGTTTGTTTGTTGTATATATAATCTGTTCCGTTGTTTGTTGTACATGTAACCTGTGCTGCTATTTATTCTATTTGTATGTTCTCTTATGTTCCAACGTACAGTTGCATGGGGTGTAAAATAGTATGCCGGCTCTTTCGTGTATGACATCGGGGTACTGGTTTGCTCTTTTTGATAGAGATATTTTTGTCGGCAAATGAGCTGCATTTTTCATCATCTTGCAGGATTTTTTCTGAGGCTCGCGGATAGTTTACCCTCTGTGACGCGTGAGCTGATGATGTTGCGCATCGCATATTACATCACTACCCATGTCAAGTTACAATGCAATATTTTTTAAACTTTATGCGAAAAATCATGCGAGCCCTGCATATTTTGCATATTTTGCGTATTCTGCACAGAAATATGCTATTATTTTGGTGAATATGAGCCCTTTTTGAAAAAATGCAGAACCTCTGCATAATGTGCACTATTTGCTTAATTACGCATTGAATTATGCAATCCCATAATGGCGTTTTTCTGGAGGGACTGTTTAGATATTCATGCAATTCAGGGATGTCCAAATCCTGTCCTCGAGGGCTGGTGTCCTGCATGTTTTAAATATTTCCCTCTTCCAACACACCTGGTTCAATTAATGATCAGCTCATCATCAAGCTCTGTGGAGGCCTGATAACGATGTAATGGCTTCCAGGTG
>JAPQRQ010000008.1:26076402-26091847 GCA_037367365.1 Apogon talboti | reverse complement strand
CAGTGAGAGATGTATACACTCTGATATAGTCTCAAACACCCCAACACACATCGCACTACTGAGTTCATTTCCAAACTAAGGCCCTACCTGGAAACGGTACACATCCAGTGTTAAGGCTATAAACAAACTGAATCTAGCATAAAGCAACAGCATCTAGTCACCATATTCAAGTCAAAAGACAAGACAAAAGACAAAACACCTGATTTTGTGAAATGATACCAATTAACAGCTATGGTCAGTCATGATGACAGAAAAAATAAATGCAATGCAATTTGCTAATTATCCTGGTGGGCATTGTACTTAATCATAAATACTTGTGCATATCTTGATCCCAAAAAAAAGACCCAAACATCCACCATCTACCGATATAAAATGTTTAATACCTGTTCAATACCTGTATGAATATATGCAAATAATTGGTGCAAAATACAGTTAATCATTTTTTCGTGGTCATCAGATATGACCCATTTGGATGTTCAGAGGCGCCGTAGTGAATTTGGAAACACCATCATCTTCTACAACATTGATTCACCGATGAAACCCATGGAGTTTGATAAATGACAGTGGATGGAGACAAATGTTTTTAAGTTCAGTTCATAATATCTTTTGCTGAAAAAGTCACTTTTTTCCTTCAGTTTTCTCTGTTTTGGATATAATAACCCTCAAGCTTTATGAACATCTACATGATCAATAAATTAAACATAGAAAAATACTTGATTTTCACTGACAAATGCAAAATATAGAGGATAATAGACTATTATAATAAATGATGGATTACTTAAGAAAGGTTAAATGGAGACTGAAAATCTTGCATCTTGTTTAAACTCAATAATTCATCTGTCAATTTACTGTTGCCACTTTATTGTTTTATCTATTCTCTCCAACCCCTGCTGTTTATACTCATATTGTACATTTGGAGTTATATTCTAGTTTCTATTTTTCTTTCTTGTGGCACCATGGGCCTTAGAGTTTTATAATTTCAGTTTTCTGTATTTGCTGTACATATGTCAAAAACTGACAAATAAAGCTGACTTTGACTTGAAAAAATGACAGTGATTGGAGATACTTGTTTTTCAAATATAGTTCATTGATACCTTTGCTGAAAAAATTCACTTTTTCTTCAGTTTTCTCTGTTCTGATATAATAACCTTTGAATTTACTCTAAGCTTGAATGAACATCTATGCAATCTGTGAATTAAATATAGAAAAATACCTGATTTTCACTGAAAAATGCAAAACATAGAGCATAATATTACAATAAATGGTGCTAAAACACTTAAGAAATGTTGAGTGGAAAAAAAGTCATTTGGGAACTGCAAAAAAAGTAGCACTGGGTTTTCATGTGTTATCTGAGTAGTTCTCTGGATTTTTGACACATTCTGTCACAAAGAATAATTCAGATTGAAGATTCATTTTGTTAAATGTAATTGTTTCTTTATAAATGCTTGAATGAATTCATAAAATCCAACACCACGCCTGCCTCTGACTGTGCTGTGATGCAACTACAGACTTCTACCACAAATCAGGAAGAAAATGTTTGTTAAATGTAAATGGTGAAAGTACATCCTCACCTTGCCGATGAGCTTCCCTCTTTTGTTCATGCAGATGTAGAATCCCGTCTCAGATCCTCTGATGCGCACACGGCTTCCAAATGTGTCCGTTTCCACAATGAGTTTAGCTGAAGAAATAAAAAACATTTTGCATTTTGAGTTTGAGTTTCAGCTCAACTAAGGTCTTTTAGGTCTGTTTGAAACATTGTTTAAACATTCAACCCTTAAATCTGTGAGCATGCATATAAAACCATTAACAACACAAGCAGAAATGCTTGAGTGTGTTTCCAAGTATGCATACTCTCCTCTCACATACACATCAATACACTAAATCCTGCGGGACCATTCCTGGGGATTTATGCGAGCAGAAATTCTTACAAAATGTTAAAACCATGTGTATTATGATTCTTTGAAAGCTAAAGAGGTGATCCTGGCAGGCCAATCTTTTTACAATACCTTTTTAAATGTCTGCATTGACTTCACATATAAAGCTGCACATTTATCTCTATATCCCAAGACGTATTAAAAAACAGGAAATATAGCCAGTTGCAGTTTTAGCATTGGTTTTAATCAAGACTAAAAACTGAATTTGGACCCATAAATTTGAATAAATGTAAAGTTACATTATGTGTGGAGAGTAGTTCCATAATATGGGTTTTGTTTGAATAACTACAGTTTAACATTCTCACAGATATTGATCTCATTATTAAAAGCCATCAGCACAGCCTTATATAAATTTAATTTTAACCAACACTTGAGTTGTAAAACTGGTTCCATGGTGTAAACCACAGTGTAACGGGGGTCACTGGGAATGGCTCGGACTCTTTCTGCTCATGGACTGACCACTACATATCTGATAATTACAGTTGTGGTCATAATGAACAGTAACAACTGAACTCAATAATAACCAGAGTCAGAATCAAAAACACATTTAGATGCACACGTGTTTCTCTGTGTGTAGGAGAGATTACTGATTCATAGTCACAGCATAGAGACAGCAATACACAAACCTTAGCCTAAACCCAATCTAACCTTTACCTGCAAAGGAAAAAAAAAACAATTCTTAAACCTCAGTTTCATGATTTACATTAAGTGGACATGAATGAAGTCTACACCAGTGACTTGGTGAACATGGATGCAAATTGCAATTCTACTGATGTATATATGCAAACAGAATTTTATTACTGACCACTACTATTATTACTTTTGTATTGTTAATTTTTCTACAATCTTTATGTATGCACATTTTTCTTGCACTTTTTCATGTCGCTGCCTTGACCAGCGAATTTCTGCATTGTGGGATCAATGAAGTTAAATGTAATGTAATGTAATGTAATCTAAATCTAAATCTAATAATGTAGACAATAAGGACGGGGCAAATTCCACCCATTGTTCAAATATCTTCCAAAAACCATGCAACACTGTCTTAAGTAATGTTTAAGGATTCCATTCTATGGTAATGACAGCTGAGTGGGCATTTTAGTATAATAATAATAATGAATAATTCTGAATGAGAGCTCCTTTTCAGAGCCAACAAAGTTGAAGTTTGTTTCAGTGTCTTCAGTGCCAAAAAAAAAAAGACTCATATTAATATGAAGTACCTTCAGGAATGCATGCATTGTGTATCAAATACTGTATGTACTACATCAGCAGCGTTTTAGTTGGTGCTCCATATAGAGTTTAAATGAGTCAAGATACATCCGAGGTAAGGCTAAAGCTGGATAGAGTGGGGGTGGAGATGCAGGAAATGTTTGGGAGGTGGAAGTAAGATGACTTCTAATGGCTCTGCCAGACCTGCACAGTCTCTGGAGTATCATCTCTAGCAGCATCTACAATTCACTGGACACATTTGTGTGAGTGCTCAACCACCAGCTGTACACTGTCACAAATATTGGAAATACAGAGTATGTAAGAAAAAATGTATAAATCTAAAAATAGGGGAAATGTATTGAATGACAAAGCAATTAACCCTTTCATGCATGAATTTTTAATAAACTAGTGGTATCTTTGATATAAAACATATTCAATTGGATTTTTTCAATACCTTATTTCTTTGTCATAACACCCAGTTATTCATTATAGTGGATTCCATGCATTAACAGTTTAACATATAATGGTATTAATTTTTTAAGCATAAAAAAAGCTCTTTCCACAAAGAGAATATATCTCTGCTTTAAGAAATTAGATTATTTCAGCGTGAAATGTAACTGTCCACTATGATGAATGTGAATATATTGTTAAATGTTTTGGATTCATTCAACATTATATCAGGATAAGTTAAGACTTGATTTATCCCACAGTGGGGAAATATGGGGAGGTGTCACAGCAACAGTGAAGTGAACATAACAACTATTAGAAAACACAAGAGTTGGAGTCATAACTGCAAATAATGTAGCTTTAATTACAGACTAAATAACTGTCCACTGGAGTAATAAATGCATGAAAAGATTAATAGATGCCCGTAAAATGCGGACAGGTATTGAGTGTTATTATACCACTGAACTGAAAAATCTTATGAATTATGGAATATTAATCTTACGGAAATTACAAACTAAACGACGAGCAAAAATATTTTAACCTTCCGGAGGTCGGAGCGAAAAACTCCTGAGATATTTTAAAATATCTCTGCAGTATTTCAGTTTTAATATTTTTTCTTTTTTTTTTCTTACCGTGCACATCTCCGTCCTCGGCCATGGCGTTGATCTTCTTGTTGGGTAGGATCTGCACATGTTTACCGCTGGTTCGGCTGTAGAGCTGATAGATCCGGATCAACCTGTGGCTCACACGGTCCGTCACTTTGCTCTGCTCGCTTACATGCTGCGTGAAATTAGGCGGGGACTGATTGGTTACCTGTCAGAAATTAAATGTCATCATAATAATCATCAGTATTCATACAGTTTCTTTCTTGCTTTCTTTTTTTTCTTTACTGAAATAAACTCTAAGTAAATAATTCCAGATGTTAAATGCAGAGCAGTAACGGTTGGTTGTTGTTTTCTCCTGGAGACAAGTGTAACAAGTTCCAGGAAACTGCTGCCAAATTAAATTAACAGCTTGCAAAAAAGACGCAAGGTGTGATTACAGGTTCTGCGCACGGCAGACTGTGCGCCACAGCGCAAAGCAACCGCAAGCTAACACCAACTTTAGGCTATAACTGATAAAATATTGGTCCTGTTGGTGTTCACACTGTGGACCAGTAGAACACCCATCTTAACCTCCCACAAAAGCCCAGTCTTTTAATTCCTTCGGAACCGTCTCCCCGGTGCGCCCTGGTGATAGACGGGCCGTGGCTGACGTAACCACTGGCTCACGGTTACTTTGATCATCACGAAATTTTCCACAAGACTCGCAACCATGTCACCGTGCCCCGTCTGTGCCCGTGCGTCCGGTGCCAGAGCCGGTGCGCATGTTCATCACCATCCTGGCAGCAGGCCGCGCGCCGTGGGGGCTTTCCGATACTGTGGCCTATCACATAATGTGAAGATCTCTCACCTTTTCCCTGAGCATCACAAGCTTCAGCTACCATATGGTCCACATATAGATGACCGAACCCACTTATTTTCTAAACGTCCCACATTCAACAATGCATTAAACTTAAAATGAATAGAGGTGGTGACATACCTGAGCATAGTAGCAAAACGTAAATATGTGGAGAAACCTGCAAAGAAGAACAGAGTCCTTTTAGTTCGAGCTCTGTGTGGATGAAAAAACGGCGCACAAGTGTGGGAGTACAGCAGGAAAAATACTTACAGATAGCTGAGTCCGTATGGAACGGGGCGCATGTTGGGTTCAGATAAAATGCACTTCCAGCAAATTCGGAACAAAGTTGAGCTGCGAGCTTCAGTTGATTTAGTCGAACAGATTTCACAACGTGAAGTCTACAATATGTCACAAGTGCTGATAGACAGGCTCAGTGAAGAACGCAAAGAAGGGACCAAACCAGTGTCCATCCTAGGCTCAGCTCTCCTCGGTCGGTACTTGAATGCCTCACAGGCTGGCATTAATGGAACAGAATCATTAATGAAACCAAGAGTTTCTGTCTCGTCAGAAAAGTCTAAGTGCACTTGCAGAAGCACAGCTTAGAAGAGAAGTTGTGCAAGCGTGCCAGTTTTTTCTTTTTAAATTAATTTTACCAAGAAAACAAAAAAACGAGGTTATCCGGGATGTCAGGCTATTCCGACTCCAGTGTAATCCCTGTGCGGCCTTCAGGTGCATGTGATCCCGCAGCTGGCTGCTTCCTCTGCGGGCTCGGAGTGGCTCGATGCTGCTGCTCTAGTCGGTTCTGCACGGCGCGGCACGGCTGTGGCAGGACTTCAAACAGGACGCAGCTTCTCTCCTCTCTCTATATTCCCATCCCACACTCCTGTGTCAAGCTCACACACCCCCGGTTAAAATGGCAGGGCTGATCAGCTAAGAACAAGCCCCTTTTTCTGCAGAACAAAAGCGGACACCCCCACCCTGTCCCCCCTCCCCACCTCTTATTTAAACATCTCTTTACCTGAGGAGCCTTGCACACTTGGCAGAGAAAAGGGGCGAGGAACGGTCAAGGGGCACGGCCGCAACAAGTCTGCACAAACCTCAAATTACAAAAATAAATAAATAGTAGCTAATAATAATACGTATCATCCAGCATGTTAAGCTCTGAGTGCATGATGTGTTTGTCCATCCAGCTGTATCTGGCAGCTCCCTCCTCTTCTCTACTGTCCATGAACCATCATCTGTTCTAGTTCTACTGAAGTGACGTTCCTGGAGCTGCTCAGCCTTGTGTATTGACAGAGCAAAGTGTGAGACATTAAAAGGATTACAGGCGATTAGCGTTTTTAAACACCCCTCCCTTCATCTGATAAACACAGCGGCCTCTTCTCTCCTCTAGGACCTGCTGGATCCTGGAGACTAATGTATTTTAGAGATCTTAGTGGATTTATTTATTTATTTATTTATTTATTTAACAGGAACATTTTACATTAATTTGTATTGCTGTAAATGCACCAGAGTTGGCTACGGTTGCCTATTTTTCATGTGCAGTCCCTGGACAGATGTGGAATTGTCACCCTAAAAGGTATATATGAAGGAATGAAGGAAAACTACATTTCGGAATAGCTTTGGAGCATCTGTATGTGATGAGGATCGAATAGTTAATTAACCCTTAAAGATCCAAACTTTTTTTTCCCCAATGATGCACAATGTTAAATAACTGTTGATCCACTAATCCTATCAATACATGTAAATAATTGGTGCAAAATAGTTTGTCATCTTTTCACGGTCATCAGATTTGGACGTTCAGAGGCTCCGTGGTGAACGTAGAAACACCTTCTACAAAGTCGATTCATCTGTTAAACCCATGCAGTTTGATCAATGACAGTGAATGGACAGACTTGGTTTTACAATCAGTTATTGATATCTTTGCTGAAAAAGTCACTTTTTCTTCAGTTTTCTCTGTTTTTAATAACCCTCAACTTTAATTCGAGGTTTTCTGAACATCTACGTGATTAGGAAATTAAATATAGGAAAATATCTGATTTTCACTGAAAAATGCAAAATGCAGAAGATAATATTAGAATAAATGGTGATGAGTCATTTAAGAAAAAATAAATCATTTGGGAACTACCACAAAAGTAACACTGGGTCTGTATGGGTAAAACTGAATTTGAATAGAAAGAGATGAGACATTTACTCTTACTATGGTCACTAAATTAAGTCATTTTGTTAGTTCCTATATTATACAATGCTCTTAAACGCAGTCATAGACGTCATCGATCGTTTTGAGAGACCATTAATTAGATTAATTAGACTTCCTCAATATTGGCTACAACGCAAGCAACAGAAACTCAGTCTTAACGTTATTTGAGGAGTCATTAAATTGACTGGAAAAGCTTCAACTGACTTCATCAGAATTCAGATCAGGACTTTGAGGGTCCATTGAACCATTTTTGGGATAAGCTACTGCTTTATTCCCTGTGGAAAAAAATTATATACTATGTTGTTGGGCTGTGCAACCTGCAGAATCACACATACTCATACAAGCCATGATCTTCTGTATATTCAATGGAGTCTTTTGTCAGTCTTGACTTCAGTGTAAGCGTGTCTTACAGTGATCAGTCACCAGTGGGCGCTGCAGAGGAGACATTAGCACTGTTCCCTCGGTATCTGTGGAATATGCGTTGTCTGTGGAAAATGATGGAATCATTTAAATATCTGGTCCATTGACAGCCCTAATGTTTGTTGTATTCCTTCCTGTTCTCCTATCAGCATGTTGTGGTGAAAAGTACTTCATTAGTGTACTTCAGGAAGCTGTACTTGATAAATTCTTTATATTATGATATTTCCACTTTGCACATTACTTGAATTTTAATCCAGCTGAATTTAATTATTCATAATTTTCATTTTGCATCGTTGTACACCTTCACCACACCATTTTTAACCTAATGCATGAAAGGATAAGACAATGAAAATGATCAATCAGTGTATGCATCATTAAATGCAAAAATAAATAAGATTAAAACAACATAAAACAAGGCCAAATCTTGTCTCTGACTTTATTCATTTTATTCATTATGTATGTGTAATCTTCAACTAAACAAAAACAGCATAGAAATTGTAATTCAATGATACAGACAGTACAGGGACGACTGAATAAAAAGTATTAGAATTTTTTGAGTTCTGCTGCTGACACTGAAAAATGAATTGAGATTGGGGTTACATTAATGGACCTAAGTTTGACATTGTGTATTGTGTTATTTTATTTGTGGCTAGAATCGTTTGACAGTCTTCATATTATATTAATATGCTGTGAGGTTCAGTGTGTTTTGCACACTAGAAATGTCCAGAGGCTTATGGTTGACTCATGCTTTGAGTAAATTTCAGAGGTTGTATTTTTTACTTTTGCAGCAAAGAAGTTGAATCAGGTCCTTTACCTTTAATACAGCCTATTTTTACTATTTTATGTACTTGGAGTAAAGAATGTGTGGACTTCTGTCTCCTTGTTGTGTGGCTGTGACGGAGTGAAGGACAGACAGTCGTGACCAAAATGAACTTTTGGGAATGACACAGATCTATTCTTTCTTTAAATGGGATTTATTCACATTGTCAGTAACACTCATTGAAACCGATATACTGCTTCTAATTGTTTTTCAATATAACAAAAAATCACTACAGAAAATTTTGAGAAAACAAAACTTGTGTCATTCCCAAAACTTTTTTCAGCTATAACTAACAACTATATCAGCCTCAGTGAAATATGTTAATATTATACACATGCTTTAAATGATGTAAATACAGGTGCAGGTCTTAAACAAAAATTATAACAAACAGTTTTGTGTGTGTGTTTTTGTGTTTGTGATGAACTGCAGGTAGCTGCCACTTTGTACCATGGCTCAGGGCCTGGTTGCCCTCCCCTTAACCCCAGGAGCCCTGCATCCATCAGCAGCTCTGTGGGGGTCCCCCCACACACACACACACACACTTACACACCCCACCTGGAGACATTCTCTGTTTTGACTTTTCTCATGACCACATTTTTATCAGTACTGTTTCATTAACAGGAAATAAAAAATTGATGAGTTGAAATAATTTAGTTATTTGGTTCATCTCAAAATATATGGTCCTCTGTTGATGAAATTTCTTACATTATACAGTTCATTGCTTACTTCATATATTACATAATCAATTATATCAAAATATATACTTGACCTGACTGTTGATGGTAATGTTTAACAGGCCTACTTCAAAACAGACATATGTAGTATTTCTTTAAAAAAAACTTTCAAAAACACCTAAAAGGTTAGAGTGTTTATAATAAAGTAGAGCTGCAGCTATTGATGATTTTTGTAATCAATTAACCTATCGATTATTTTTCTTCAATTCAGTTTGATTAAGTGATTATTTGAATAGGCAAAAAAAAAGTAAAAATGTGTAACAGACATGTTAATGAAAATGACAAACTGTCCTTTATTCCAGAACAACTGAAACAACAACCACAAAAAGAATAAAAGTAAAAGAATATATAAAAATATTTATATAGAAATAGCAACAACAATAACAACAATACAAAAGTATATATGGATATATATATATATATATATATATAAACAACAACAAACAAATCAAATGACATCTACAAACAGTATGTGCATTGCAGTCTTCAACACATCTGGATCCAACTTACTAACAGCTGAACATGGAGCTAACATAAAACTGAAAAAAATAAAGACAAATATCTTTAATGTTTGTGTGAAAGTTTAAAAGTGTAAAGGAGTAAGTGATGGTCCAATGTAGAAAAGTGAGCATATAAACATTTTCTGTCTTTTTGTCCCCGTCTCTTCTGAACTATTGTTTGTCTTGATCCTGGTATCATGTGCATCACTATAACCGTCCATGTGAAACACAACAGTGGAACCAATGTCCAGCGGCAGCAAAATTAAGAAAACAAAGCTTCATTTCAGGAATATATGATTGAATATATTTTTTTTAGTTGATTCAGATCAATTAATTGATTAATCGTTTCAACTCTATAAGTAAGAGTTCTGTCATAATGGCATGTTTCATTGCTTCTGTATTGCTCCTTGTGTAAGCTAATTTTGAGGCTGATTTGTGGATGAGAATCAGTAAGATACAACTTTAATAGTCAAAAAGACAAATAATAGAAATATTGCATTTCTTCCACCTCTGGCCACAGACCTAAAGTAAAATAGTGCAGTTTGATAGTGAAATTGAAAACATTTTCTCTGCACTGGTGAGTTTGAGCATACAGGTTTTTTTAGGGCGTAAAGTACTAAGGCATTATATGTAGTATTGATATTCCATTTTGAACATAATGTAACAGAATGATGTAATCCATCACAGTCAAAATCATTAACATCTGCTTTTATTATTATCACTGCATATTTTTACATACTTGGTTAAAACTCTCACATTAACGGAAACCAAAGACTGGTGGATGAAATGGACAAAACAGTCCCAAGGGAAAGTACACATGGCTTTTGTCTGCTGATTCCTATATACTGTTTTTCTTTATCAAATTACATTTTGAATCCATAAATCACTTTAATGTGTTTTGGTATGCTACTAAGTATATAGTATGTACGAAATGGATGCTTTGCTTTGTCAGATTTAGTTCCATGTCATTTAATATAATCATTTGTATATAGTTATGCAGTTTTGCAGCATTGTTACAAAAAACAAAAAGGATGGTACTGTGAATACTCATAAAGTGTCGTTTTAGCACTCACATGTTACTAAATCACACACGTTACTAAATTAGTGGAGGGACTTTTTCACCAACTCAACCTGCATATTTGTCAGTCATGCATGGGTGGATCATAAGGAGAGACCAGTTTACCAGGGAAGGATCTTTGACAGAGTTTGGTATAGACACTGACTACATTTACATAAAGAAAATTTTCCAAAATGTTCCCTTTTTATGAAAAAATATATAATTCATTACAAGCTGTTTATTTGTCTAATGAAAATATCACTTTCCATACAGCCCTCTCAATTGGAAACAGTGGTTGTGGGAGGGTAAAACCAGCAAATGAGGTGTATATTTCAAATATACCATATACATGTCCAAAGAATATTGTAGTATTCGCATGGAGATATTTATAAATGCTCAGATTAAAGGTGAGGAATATTATATTAAAAAACAGAGAAAGCTGAAGAAAAAGTGACATTTTGATCAAAATATATCATCAACTGAACATAGAAACAAGTACGTCCATCCACTGTCTTTGATCAAACTTCATGGGTTTTACTGGTGAATCAATGTTGTAGGAGATGACGGTGTTTCCACGTTTACTGCGGAGCCTCTGAACGTCCAAATGGGTCATATCTAATGACCATGAAAAGATGACAAACTGTACTTTACACCAATTATTTACATGTATTGATAGGATTAGTGGATCAACAGGTATTAAACATTTTAGATCAGTAGATGCCTTTGGTCAGTGGTGGATGTTTGGCTCTTAATTGGTTAAGCTGTGTTTTAGAAGAAATCTACAAAGAGTGATGATTAAAAATTTCTCCTGTCTCGTGAGGAAAGCCTATAAAGTCACAGCTAAAACAAAAAAAAATGAATGTACTGAACAAAGCCAAATAGATATTGTATAGATACATTACAATGTTTTGGGACCAGGCTAATGCACTGAGTGTGGGTTCGGCAAGTTGTTATTAGTGATGACGCTGGTATAGTTGTTGTCTTTTTCTGTCTTCAGTAATTTCAATGAACTTGCTGTTTTGAATTTAACCTGGAATGCGTCAAATCTCATTCTCCTCCATCTTTCAGTGCCCTTCTAACTTCCCTTCCTTCCATTTCCCTCTCACTCTCCGTCCCCTCCATTATTCCTGCCCTGCATGCCAGTATGCAGCCATCTGCCACTTCCCCTCCTCCCTCTCGACTCCCCTCCCCCTGGACATCTTCTCCCTTTCTTTCTATTTAATCATCTTTTTAAACCCAGGTATACAGTATGTTTAAAGGAGCTGTAGTATTGGAAATCGCTTCAGTCTGTGTCATGTGGATAATTCTCTCACACATCAGTGAACACACCTGCTTAAAAAGCTTGGCTGATGTTTTGAATCTAAAAAAAAACTGTCACTTTCATGTTCTGTGACTGTTAATCCTGGCCTCATCCAGCTTGGACATGATGGTTATGATACAGTTTTCTTACATCTAAAAGCAAAGGTGTCGCTTGTCATCATGGTGTTGTTAAGTGATGGAGACATAAGGGTCCGAATATATTCATCTAAAATAAACGGGGTAAGGGCAAAAAGTTCCATAACAGCACATCAAAAGAGCCCAGACTGAGATATAAATGAGCTGACAAGAGAAAACCTATGGTACTGAGAAATACAGCCATACAGCCAGTGTGGAGATGTTAAATTTTGGCAACTGAATCGAATAACCCCCCCACCCCCCGCAATAGACAGTTCTACTGATGCTAACAACACTGTCACAGAGTATTCTGTCATGCAGTTAACCACCAAATCCAATACCCTTAGCTTAACTTAGCTTATTTTAGCTAAATTATGAAATGAATGGATAAAATATGTGGTGGTGGTGGTGGTGGTGGGGTTGCTCATGCTAGAGTTGCGTTATGGATATAACCATTTTAAATACATTATATTTGTAGTTTTAAAAATTGTACTTGGTGTAAATGTGTCTTCAGTTCTATCTTACCAGTTGGAGCTAGCTGTTCTTTAGATGCTAATTTTTGCAATTTTTTAGATGTGTCCACAGTTGAGCTGAAATGATCAATTCATACTCAAACTCACCAGTGCAGAGGAAATGTTTTCAATTTCACTATTAAAACTTCATTCTTTTACTTTAGGTCTTTGGCCAGAGGTGGAAGAAGGGCATGTTTCTATTAATTAAATCAGCTTAGGAATTAGCTTCCAGACAGAGCAATGAAATATGCCATTATGACAGAACTCTTAATTATAGAGCTGAAACGATTAATCAATTAATCGACTTGAATCTACTTAAAAATACATTCAATTACAATTTTCCTGAAATGAAGCTCCACTGTTGTTTTTCACACAGAAGCTTGGTGATGCACATGGCGCAAGGATCAACACAAACAACATGGAGCGTAGCTCAGAAGAGACGAGGACAAAGAGGCAGGAAATGTCTATATGCTAGCTTTTCTACTTTGGAACCACAACTTACTTCTTTAAACTTCTAAACTTTCACACAAATATTACAAATATTTGTCTTTATTTTTTTCCAGTTGTATGTTAATTCCATGTTAAGTTGTTAGTAAGTTAATAAGCTAGATCTAAATGTGTTGAAGACTGCAGTGCACATATGGTTTATAAATGTCATTTGACTTGTTTGTTGTTGTTTATATCTATAGATATTTTCATATATACTGTTATACTGTTGTTAATGTTGTTATTTCTATATTGATATTTTTTTATATATCCTTTTACTTTTATACTTTTTGTGATTGTTGTTTCTGCTGGTTCTGGAATAAAGGAAAAGTTGTTTGTTGTTTTCAGACACATCTATTTCACATTTTTACTTTTGTTTTGCCCATTCAAATAATGTTAATCAATTTGAAATGAAAGTAAATAACAGATAGCTTAGTCGATTACAAAAATAATTGATAGCTGCAGCTCTAATCCACAGCCTGTGTCTATCAATCAATCAATTAATCTTTATTTATATAGCACTTTGCATGCAATAAAATGCAGCACAAAGTGCTTTACATCTAAAAAATCAATACCCCCACCCCACCCCACCGCCGCGCACATACACACTACTCGATTTCTCATATTTCCAGCGCTGAGATGCACAAGTAACAGCACATAAAAAAGGCTGAGTACAGCGGGAACAGAAACCAAAAAGGGGAGAGGGTATCACTGGTAGCCATCCGCACGAGGGGGGCAGCCACCGCCCCCAGCAACCCGCTGCCACCCATACAGAGCCACATCCTGACCAGTGAGAGAGGGCCAAACTGCCACCGTATCATGGTGGCAGGGACCCCCACCCCACCAGGGAGGAGCAGACCCCAGGAGAGTGGCACGGCCACTGGAGCCTACAGCGCAGAGGGCCCCCACCTAGGAAACACTGGAGAATATAAATATAAAATATTAAAAAGATAAAATAGAAGCATTGGTTAAGTTAAAAACTAAGATAAACAGAAGTTAAAATATAAGATTAAAAAGGGGCATTAGTTAAAAGCCAAATTAAAAAGGTGGGTCTTGAGCCTGGTTTTAAAAATTTCTACATTCTCTGCGGACCTCAGGTTCCCTGGCAGGCTGTTCCATTACTGAGGGGCATAATGGTGGAAAGGTGCCTCAGGTGGTTTTTGTGTTAGCTTTTGGAATAATTAAAACGCCAGTGCCAGAGAACTAGACGGACTCTGGCTAAATTCTTGAGATGATAAAAACCTGTTTTTGCGATGGATCTAATGTGAGGAATAAACATGAGCTCAGAGTCAAAGATAATGACCAGGTTTTTTACTTGTTCTGATGCATTAAAAGAACATGCTTGTGGTTTTGGTAAGTATTTCTCTCTCATAGCCTCAGGACCACTCACTTTTGCCCTGGTTGAGCTGCGAGAAGTTTTCTGACATCCAGGTTTTAATAGCAAAAATACAGCTAAAAAGGCATCAGTTGGCCGAGTGTCGTCAGGATACATGGCGATGTACAGCTGTGTGTCATCAGCATAGCTGTGAAAGTTGATGCCATGTCTCCTGATGATATCCCCAAGTGAAAGCATGTACAAGTTAAAAGTATGGGGCCATTGTTTGAGCCTTAGGGCAAACCACATCTGATTTCATGGATTGCCGAAGAGCACGTATCCATACTTAACCAAAAATGTCCTATCTGTGAGATAGGATTGACACCAATTAAAAACAGTACCAGAGAGGCCCACCAGGTGTTTCAGTCTATTTTTAAAAATTAGGTAATCTACTGAATGAAAAGCAGCACTATTTTTTCTTATTTTTTTAATATGTAAAGCACTTTGTGTTGCATTTTACTGTATGAAAAGTGCTATATAAATAAGGATTGGTTGATTGATTGATTGAAAAAGTTATTCCATTGATTAAAAACAACTTTCTCTAAAATTTTTCTTAAAAAAGGTAAGTTGGATATGGGTCTGTCATGATTAAAAGTGTCAGGGTCCAAATTGCTCTTCTTCAGAAGAGGCCTCACCACTGCTGTTTTAAAGGCAGAGAGAAAGATGCCTGTCTGAAGAGAGCAATTCACAATGTTTAAAAGCTCGCCTTCAAAGGATCCATAAAATAACTTAACCCTCCTGTTATGTTACGGGTCAAATTGACCCGGTTTAAAGTTTGAAGATCTAGGAAAAGTAGTTAAAATTATTTGTTTAGTATGAAACTTCTTCTGCTTGCCTTAATTAGTGTAATCAACATATAAAATGAAAATGGTTCATCTCA
>JAPQRQ010000008.1:26057521-26076302 GCA_037367365.1 Apogon talboti | reverse complement strand
ATTAAACATGCACTGGGTCAAATTGACCTGGAACATCATTGCTGTTCCTGACAAATGAACATAACAGGAGGGTTAAAAAGTGATGTGGGAATTGGGTCTAAAAGGCACTTGGTTGGGTTTACTTGGGCAAAAACTCTACCAAGTATCTCGGCATCAATCAGGACAAAACTGTCCAGTGTTTCATCAGGTAAAAGTTGCTGGAAAAAAAATGCTGGATCTAATAAAATCAGTTTTGCTTCTGAAGTGGTCTGCAAACTTCTCACACAAGGAGTCAGATGTGGCAGAGTGTTTATTGAAATCTGGGTTGATTAAAGGGTCGATTGTGGAGCAGAGGAGTTTGGGATTATTTTTATGGAAAGAGATTATAGTAGCAAAGTATGTGTTCCTTGCTTGTTTGACTGCGGCATTGTATATTTGAAGTTCTTGTAGGAATAATTGATGGTTTATTATTTTGGTCTACACAGTAAGAATAACTGTCAGTAGGTTAGTATACTATGTCAGGAACAATCAGTTTGACAAAATATTATAAAAAACATCTACTCTTACAGTAAACATATCATGAGCTACAGCCAATGACAATAGTCATGTTGTCACTTCACAAAACACTTTTTTGGCCATAACTGCTAGTAATTGAGAGAACTACATAAACAGACTGTAATCCAAGGACAGTGAACACATCTGACTGAATTTATGGTTCTTGTTTAGCTGGCGTTGCACATTGAGAGGCGCTGAAGAATTCAAAAGAAAATGTCAGGATTTTAATGGAAACACCAATTTCTTAATCCTCTACGTAGGAATCAATGTATTCTTGTTGTTATGCTATGGATATTTGTAACTAAGATCATCTTTAAGTTTGTACCGAAGTTAGCTGCTATAAAATATTACTAACCCCTTACATAAAACAGGCTCCAACTTAAATCTTCACACATCTACATGAGTATGTGCAAATGTTCCATATCGTTAGCCTCATAGCATAAATGCCTAAGTCAGATTTTTGGCTAAATTGTATATAACATCTATCTAAAATGGATGAGCAGTGTCAGGAAAGTAACGTTATGCAGATATCACAATTTGGCCAAAAATATGACTTAGGCATTTATGCTATGAGGCTAATGATATTGAACTTTAAAGTGATACCATTCCTAAATTAGAAAGAATAGATGGCAAAGAAAATGAAAAACAATTACAGGCACTTTATGGGGTCCTCAGTCCATTCTCAACCCTTCCATCATGTTTCACAAAAATCTAATGTTTTTGCATAATCCTACTGACAAACAAGTCATAGCGGCTCAGAGCCCTGCCAGAGTGAAAGCCCTATTAGAGAACTCATGTAACTCATTCCTACTGAGCATGTAAAGGCCTGTATATTAGTAGAACCAATTCTAATCTCATGTCGTGTCTGTCCTGAACAGACTCTGTTCAGAACACAGACTCTGGAAAAATCTTCACCATCTAAGGCTGTGGTCAGACAACACAATATTTTTCAGTGAATTGGACACACTGTGATGACTTTATTTCATGATCTTGTGTCATGACCTAAACATATTTTGACCTGATGGAGTACATAGGTAAGGTGACAACCTGATTAACAGAACACAACAGTGTATTTTACATAAAGTTCTGTGTTTCCAACTCCTAAGTAAGGAAAGTATCTATTGTCTGTCCTAAAAGTTGCTAAATGACATCATCACTTAATTTGCATAAGTGCAAATGTGCACATAATTGTAATGAACGATGTAGAAGAGAGGAATAACACTGTAGGAGAGACAAAAAGTGTATAAAAAACCCTAAATATGTTTAGAATTACAAATGAGTTATACTCAGTATACTTTTTTTAAACGTCCCAATTCCAACCCTCCTTGGGAACCAGCTAAAGTGACCCAAAAGAGACACTCTGGAGGAGTTACTTAGGTTATTTTGTTTGTTTAGTTTTTAGCTTCATTTTCTTCAGTTTGGTTTGGTTTTTAACCTTATGATCCACAACAAGTCACAATAAAACATGAGCATTTTTAACCATTACATTTTTAATTTTCAGTGTACATTAACAATCTAAATGGACCAAAACGATACAACAGAGAAAACTTTCAATGTCAGTGGGAGTGATTTATATTCAGTGCAGTGATTTGTTTTAGATAAAAACAATACATACAGACTCTCCAAAAGTCTCCAGTAACACCAGAAAAAGTTGATAGATTTGTCACTAGTTTCTTTTTTACTAAAGAGTCTCTAGAAGGGTGTGAAAAATCACAAAATATACCAACAAAGTGTCTAAGTTGGAAATATTGACTTTTACAGCTAGGCAGATAGCACATGGGTTTATATGACTGTGGCAGAAAATCATTTGGTATCATTTAGTGGGAAAATGTGTGTGTTTTAGTGTTTGAGTCACTTTTCAGAAGTTGATAAAAGTTTCCCAACAAATTTTAAAAGAAGCTGAATTTGTTGCTATGCGGTTTTTGAAAAGTTGCTGGGGTAGTCAGAAAAATTGCTCAATCTAGCAACAAAAGTGATAAGTTGGCATCAATGCTAAAGTCAAATGTGGCTTGGGGTTGCATGAGTGATGCTGGTCTTGGACAGATCAAGGTCATTGATGGAATCATAGGTTCATTAATGTACTTGAACACACAGTGGTACTCACAGGGTAATGGACCCAGAGCATTGGTACAAGGAGACCACTGGATCTGAGCAGGTGTGGAGCCTGAAATGCAAACTGGGGGAACATCAGCTTATAGTAACAAACACACAATTCACAATTAGTTGAACACAATTCTAATTTTGCATGATTACTGATCTCAGGCTGAGTTAACATCAGAAACAGAAGGGTTAGTGTTATATTAACATAAGCTTCACATAAGTACATATTCACAATGATATTGAACCATTAAGAATATTTAGCTATTTCCTGGTGGTGGTTTGTTTGTAATGCAGTGGTTCATCAATGCAGAAGCCTCCAGAGCTCTAACTACCTCCATTCTTGATGTCGTGTCTTGATATTCGTTGCTCTTACACATACAGAGAAATCCATAAAGAAGAGCAGGGCCCAATCCCAATTCACCCCTTGTCCCTACCCCTTGCAATGGAGTTCCAAGGGGTAGGGGTTGAAATATTCCCCAACGAAATGGGACAACCCTTCGAGCCCTGTTACACCATTAGCAGTCATCGATGCCGCTATAAACAGACTTTGTTTGCGAAAGAATTCACCACGCCGTCAGCAGCTCTAACCATCCCTGTGGCATGGATTTTGGGCAGTTTTTTGCACCTATCAACTGCAAACTGCAGAAATGCAGTTGCTGTTGGGACGGACTTCCAGTTATGGTAAGCGTCTTGCATGATTTCCTGTTGTATGTTTGTTGGTGGTAGCGAATTGCTTTGTAGTTGTAGTGTAATCGCTGCTAATATCTAGTGCCATTTTAGACTGTTCATGTATTAGAAAGTTGCCAGTTATTTAGAGCTCCATCTAGATAGTGAAAGCTATCACATAATCGGATACCTCTTACAATCTGTTTAGTCTTAGTTGGCTAATCTACGGTAGTTTAGCATTATCTTAGCAGCTAACATGACCATTCTTTCTCCCTTCCGCTCTCCCCCCTCTCCCTCTCTGTCCTTGGTGTGTCGGATGTTTAGTTTTTCCCCCGCCTCCTTTAGCAGTAATGGTACTTGTAACAAATGTGGCCATGGTGAGGCTTAGCCAATTGGAGGCACAGGTCCACTCTATGAATGAAACGATAGGTGCGACAGCTAGCTAGGTACCTTTAGCTAGAGCGGACCCACCAGCTCATGTTAGCCTTCCCCCAGGACCTCCCAAACAGCCAGGAGAACAGGAGTAGTGGGTTACTCAGGGTCTCTGCAGGTTTCAACAAGTCAAATTTAAGACTTTTTAAGACTTTTTTAAGACCATGATGAATGCAATTTAAGACCCATTTCACATCCATACTGTCAAAAAAGTACAAAAGAAATGAAGGAAAATTGGAGACCCAGAATTACTTGCAAAGTATATGAATTCATCTTATCTTATCCCATCTTATACAACAAATTAGGGCTGGGCAAAAAATCGATTTAATCGATAAATTGAATTCACGTTCTATGAATTCAGTCGTTTGGAATTTGTTTGGATTCACGGTATTAGATATGGAACAGGCAACCCCCGGCTGTTAAATCTGCCTCCAGGCTGTTGGTACTGACAGGGTTAGGGTCCCTCCGTTTCCATGCAGCTCCCACTGTCTTCCTCATTTCCGTGTTGGACCGTCTCCCTCACGTCCTATTCCTCCATTCGTCTGAAGTTTCATCATACATTGAATAATCAGAAACTGCATGCGTTTCCCGCGGAGCTGGCATTCTCCCATTCAAAGTGAATGGTTCTGTAAACGTTGCTACCAGTGATTCGAGTTCGAAAACATTACAACTAGACCTTCATTTTCCCAGAAAAACTCCTTTGTTTGTTTTAGGACCAAGGAAAATAATTCACATGATCCATAATAGTGCCACAACAGTATAACAGTGAAAACAGTGAAAAGAGATTTCTGCGTGTATGTGAATAGAGTTAATGTTTTTAACATATTTGCAGTCTGCACTGAGGTTCTTTTAAATAGGGAATGGAAAATCAAATCGAAAATTGAGTTTTTCATTAAAAAATCTGAGAATTTTTTTGTAGGCTGTATTACCCAGCCCTGCAACAAATAATTCGGCTTTGCTGTGGGCTTTCGTTTACTTTTCTCCACTGCCGTGCTCCACAGTCACACTGCAGCGCACATACAGTACACTAGCTTGTTGTGCTTAATAAATTCTGACCGGGCTGCACAGGTACTTGACTTCCGTTTTGTAGTTATGTTACAGCGTCTTCAAATATCGAAACATTTCAAAGCAAGACTGAAGTTTATGCACTTGTTTTAAATAAAAGTAGTGTTAATACATTTTTAAGACCTTTCAAAATCGTATTTAAGACATTTTATGAGATTTTTAGAGAATTTTAAACATTTTAAGGCCTTAAATTCAAATTATTGGATTTTAGACATTTTAAGACTTTTTAAGACCCTGCAGATACCCTGGTTACTGCTCGAAGGAAGCATAGTGGCAGGCGAAAGCCTCAAGTTCACCACCAACCACTTTATGTTTCCTACAGGTTTTCCCCACTCAGTGACACACCTGCTGAGAAAGACACTCTGGTCATTGGAAGTTCTATAGTACGAAATGTGAAGTTAGAGACACCAGCAACCATAGTGAAATGCATTCCGGGGGCCAGAGCGGGAGACATCGAATCCTATTTCAAACTGCTGGCTAAGGATAAACATAAATACCATAAGATTGTCATTCACGTCGGCAGTAATGACTCCCAATTACACCAATCAGAGGTCACCCAAATCAATATTGAGTCGGTGTTCACTTATGCTAAGACTCTGTCGGACTCTATGTCGGACTAGTTTTCTCTGGTCCCCTACCTAATCTGACTTGTGATGAGATGTTTAGCCGCATGTCCTCACTCAGTCACTGGCTGTCTAGATGGTGTCCTGCCAATGACATACAGTTTGTGGACAATTGGCAGACTTTTTGGGGAAAACCCGGGCTTATTAGGAGAGACGGCATACATTCCACTTTGAATGGTGCTGCTCTCATGTACAAAAATCTGGCCACTGTTATTACTGACACAAAACCCTGACCCAGAGTTGAGACAGGGATGCAGAGTCACAGTCGTACACACTTCTTTGTGCTTCCAGAGCAGTTTCCTACTGTAAACCCAATAGAGACTGTGTCTGTCCCCCAACCATCTAAAGTTAATAATAGATCTGAAGTAAAGTGAAAAACAGCTGTACATCAAAACCTAATAAAAATCAACACCAATACTCCAACAGTTCCAAAGTACAAGAAAATAAAATGTGGCCTTCTGAATATTATATCTCTGTCTTCCAAAGCTGTATTAATCAACGACATTATATCAGACTATCACATAGATGTATTCTGTTTAACAGAAACCTGGCTTTGTGAGGATGAGTATGAGTCACCTAAATAATCAAATTCCTCGAGACTCAGGCCAAGGAGGAGGATTCACAGTTATTTTTAATTCATGTCTACTATTGAATCCTAAACCTAAGCTGAATTTTAAGTCATTTGAAAGTCTCAGTCTTAGCCTATCCAACCCAACCTCTAAACCACTACAGCCTATGCTGGATCGCCCTCCTGGTCCATACACTTAATTTTTTATCAGAGTTCGCTGAGTTCCTAGCCAGTCTAGTCCTTAAAACAGATAGATTAATTATTGTTGGAGACTTCAATATTCATGTGGACGATGACAACGACAGCCTCAGTAATGCATGTATGTCATTACTAGACTTGGTAGGCTTTAGTCAGTGTGTACATAAACCCACTCACCGGTTTAATTACACCCTTGAATTAGTCCTGACATATGGTGTGGAACATGAAGACTTAATAGTCTTTCCACAAAATCCTCTCCTCTCTGACCAATGCCTGAAAACCTTTGATTTTCTGTCATTCAATGATTCCCTTCCTGCCAAAAATATTTATATTAGACATTTATCAGATCATGCTATATCTAGATTTAAGGAGGAAATCCCAATAGCGCTTAATTTAATCCCGCATCTGAATTACACTGCGGATTCTGTCCCTAACTCAGACAGTTTTAGTCCATCTCAAACTGATGAGTTTGTTGATTATACAGCAGACTCTCTGTGAAAAATATTAGGTATAATTGCTCCACTAAAAAATTAGATTATAAAACAAGGGAAGCGAGCTCCCTGGTTTAATTCTCATACTCGCCAATTAAAGCAGCGTTCTCAAAAACTGGACAGAAAATGGCATTCTACTAAACTGGAAGAACACCATTCAGCCTGGCAGGATAGTCTAAATAAATACAGGAAGGCACTTTGTACTGCTAGAGCAGCTTATTATTCATCATTAATAGAGGAAAATAATAACAAGCACAGGTTTCTGTTCAGTACTGTATCCAGACTGACAAAGAACCACGGCACGTATGAGCCTAGTATTCCACCAACCCTCTATAGCAACAATTTTATGAATTTCTTCACTAATAAGATTTTGGTCATCAGAGATAAAATTAATGGCCTCCTGTCCTCCACAAATTGTAGTCCACCTTTAAATCCCTCAGATCCAGAAACCACAGAGTTGACTATTGAACCTTTTGGTTATATGGATTGCTTCTCTCCTATAGAGATCAGTTACCTTATTTCAATAGTCTCTTCATCTAAACCATCTACTTGTCTCTTAGACCCAGTTCCAACAAAGCTCATCAGAGATGCTCCAGCTTTACTTAGCAGCCACCTCGTTGATATAATTAACCTATCATTGTCAACAGGCTATGTACCATGGTTCTTTAAAGTAGCTGTAATCAAGCCTCTTCTTAAAAAACCCAGCCTTGACCCTGCAGGTTTAGCTAACTATAGACCCATATCAAATCTAACATTCATATCTAAGATTCTGGAGAAAATAGTAGCCAATCAGTTATGTGACTTCCTTAAATCCAACAGTCTATTTGAGAATTTCCAGTCAGGTTTTAGGGAACATCATAGTACAGAAACGGCATTGGTCAAAGTCACCAACGACCTTCTAACTGTTTCAGACAAGGGACTTGTTTCTGTACTGGTTTTGTTGGACCTTAGTGCTGCTTTCGACACTGTCGATAATCATATCCTTCTGCAACGATCAGAACACTCAGTTGGTATTAAGGGGTTAGCATTAATGTGGTTTAAATCTTATCTAATAGATCGTTTCCAGTTTGTTAATGTTAATAATGAATCTTCTCAGTCCACTACAGTTAGTTATAGAGTTCCTCTGGGCTCAGTTCTTGGACCAATATTGTTTATCTTATACATGCTTCCTTTAGGTAATTTAATATGGAAACTCTCCGTCAACTTTCATTATTGTGCTGATGATACCCAATTAAATCTATCTATTAAACTTGATGAAGTCATTCAGCTAACTAAACTACAGGGATGCATTAAAGAGATTAAAGATTGGATGACCAACAACTTTCTGCTGTTAAACTCAGACAAAACTGAAGTCATTGTGCTTTTTTTTGCTTTTTTTTAATTTTTGATTTTTCATAGCACAACACAGTTACATACTTCCAAAACAATATGACCTCACCAACCCACAACTAAAGGACCAGAGACAAGACAGACACCCAGACAGAAAAAAAAAAAAAGAAGTCATTGTGCTTTGCCCAAAAACTATTAGGGATGCAGTGTCTAGCGAAGTAGTCACCATGGATGGCGTTACCATGGAGACCAAAACCACTGTGAGGAATCTAGGTGTTATTTTTTTATCAGGATTTATCATTTAACTCACACATAAAACAGGTTTCTAGAACTGCCTTTTTTCATCTGTGTAATATTGTTAAAATCAGGCATTTTTAGCACAAAATGATGCAGAAAAATTAATCCATGTTTTTATCACATCCAGACTAGACTATTGTAATTCACTTTTCTCAGCCTGCCCCAAAAAGTCTTTGAAGACCCTTCAGCTGATCCAGAATGCTGCTGCCCGTGTACTGACTAGAACCGGTATCAGAGACCATATTTCTCCTGTGTTGGGATTGGGCCTAGACATGTCCACTGGTTGTCTGTCTGTGTTGTCTGTCTTTGGTTTCTCTGTGTTGAATGAGTAGTGAATGAGTTCCAGCAGAAACCAGAGTAAGAGCTTGGTGGGAATCTGTGTTTTCACATCAGCTGTAGTCAGGGGGGTTGTTGCTCCTTGCCATATTCTCCACATCCTCTGGGCTGATTTTCACATTCGTGCCCTGCCAACACTTTTCATGAGATTCAGTGAGCACACACACAATGAGTGACACACACATACACAAAAGTGAGGCAGTAAAAATACCTGGCGATTTGCCAATGCTGGGAATTAGCTAAACTGAATGAACGTATGAGAGACATGTAACAACCAGACTGTGTGCATATTCACACACTTACGTATATGAACATCATCTATAGAAGTGTATGCTTGAGAAAGACACAGAAAGAGACACATCCAAAGAGCTGGATGCACATGTGATGTATGTAAGATCTGCACTCAAACATATACAATAGGAATAATTTAAAAAATAACAAATATCGGAAATTCAAAACATACTTTCTCAGACTCACACACATTTGTACACACACATGGTGAAATGGTCTGAATCACATGGGAAACTGTTTCCAGAGTTGACAAGTGGAGCAGTGTAGGTTTAAGATGGAGGCTGTTCTGTTCATTGTATGAGAAGTGGGTGAGGAGGGTTTGTCTACTTGATTTACATCTCAACTGCTCCTTTGTGCATGTACTCTACTGTAAACATACAGTAGAGCTGCAGCTCTACTGTATGTTTACAGTAGAGATGCAGCTATTGATTATTTTTGTAATCAATTAATCTATTGATATTTGCTTTGATTTAATTTGATTAAATTATTCTTTGAATAGGCAAAAAATGGTGGAAATGTGAAACAGACACATCTGAAAATGACAAACAACGTGTCTTTTATTCCAGAACCAACTAAAAAAACAATCACAGAAAGTAGAAAATTAAAGGGCTATATAAAACATATCTATATGGAAATAATAACAACAATAACAACAGTATAAAAGTTTATATAAAAAATATCTATAGATATAAACAAACAAGTCAAATGATATCTACAAACAATATGTGCACTGCAGTCTTCAACACATTTGGATCCAACTTACTGACTTAATAACAACTTAACATGGGCCAAACATAAAACTGAAAAAAAAATAACGAAGTGACTACAGAAGGATATTTCATGCCACAGTACTGTGAAACAAAATATCATTTTGTCTATTGCCACGGAGCCAGTCAGCACTCTTGTTATATCATGTATAGACTGATAACCTGTCACCATGTTGCCACAATCAGTCAGATAGCAAATAAATCAAATCATAAGGTAGTGGAGATTTAGCTCAATGAGTAACACTTAGGACAGCAGTGTGAAGAAACTGGGTTTAATTCCTGCCCAAACTAGTGTTTTTTTTTTTCTTCAGATTTTCAAACGGGGGGCGGGGGGCGGCACCAAGGGTGACGGTAGGTAAATCTGTCTTTGATATAAATCAGCCACTGGGACAACGTTCAGAGTGTAGAATTCAGAGCACAGCACTCAATACACTGAACTGACACAGAACTGAGAAGGAACACGGCACACTGTCGCATCTAACACGTAGCGCCGCTCACCTTCTCCAGCCTCAATCTCACTGACTTCACAGAGCAAAGAACACCATAAAACAACAACACAAAGAGCATTTAGAACAATAATTCCTATTCTATACTATATACTATCACTAATTTGTTGTTTCTTCCATCAATTGCCACAGTACTGTGGTAGCAAAATGCACAAATGAATGCATTTAAGTATACACCATATATCATCACAGTACTGTGGCAATCAGTTCATGTTATTTATTAACCTCTTGTTGCCACAGTACTGTGGTGATATATGACGTATACGTGAATGCATTCTTTTGTGCACTTTTGTGCACAACAAGTGTCTGTATAAAACACAATTGTGGAACCAATTTTTAGTGGCAGTGAAATTAAGGAAAAAAATCTTCAATTCAGGAAAATTGTAATCAAATACATTTTTTAATTGATTAAAGATGATTAATTGGTTAATCATGTGAGCTCTAGTTTACAGTATTATGTATCAGAGACAGAAAAGTGGGCAAGTGTCTTTTCTGTTCAACATATAACTCTGTGAATTCAGTTAATTCACTGAGCTACCACTATTACAGCATGTGCTGGATTATGGGCTAGACAAGGACCACAGTGACCTTTGATGAATGCTGTCATATTTCACTACTAAGTATAACCTAGCATGTATTGGGCTCTAGAAATGCCTTTAGTATGAGCACAGAGAGGATGCCATCAGGTAAATACAGTCTTCACATTCCTGAGAACACAACCACCAAATGGGCCTGATGTTGATTGGAGCAGCATGTGTGACATCTGTCATAGACACAAGACACACACAATGCACAGAGGCTTCATTGTATCATTGCTTCTAAAAGACTCTTGTCTCTATTTGTTTTTTAAAGTATTCTTAAAATAAAACAATATGTCAACATCCAGTTTACATTAAATTATATCATCGGTTCCTGAACTGATTCACCTCAAGATCCAAAAGGTCAGCATGGTGTTGTTGGAGGGATCAGAGATTACAAGTATTCAGCTTTGGCTTGTGTGCTTGTCCTTTATGCACTGAAATGCATCCACGTTCCTTCAAACTTTTAATAATATTCCGCATTGTAATAGTTGGAATATCCAAAGCACTGATCACATTACTTAGAAATAACTCATTATTATTCCTAAACTGCTCCTGTTCTAATTTTTTCGCAAATGTGTTGCAGCCTAAATGTGAGGAATGGATGCATGACTACAATTGAAATGAAGTCAGAGAAACAAAATATGAAATAGATTGTGTTCATACTGTTTGCAGTGAAATACAAGAAACGTACATTTTAATATCGTTGCACTTGCATTTTTTAAATTGTTCCAACTGTCTCATTTGTGGGGTCATGACATATAGAATTTGAATAAGGAATCATATAATCACATTTCAGAACACATACATTTTAAGTTACAATAACTTACATTTAAAGCTTAAATGTGTAGAAGCCCAAATTTGAAGAGACACACCTTCCCTCTTTGTCTGAACAAGACTAAATATATAGATATATAGATGACCTGACACCATTTCATGCTGCTATTGAAAAGTAGAGCCATTTTTTGAAGCCTCTGTGTTGAGATATGGAATAGAGTATCAGAATTGTGTCCATGTTGTGTCCGACGGAATTTTATCATTGTCATTGGTAATTACAGCTGCCAATCATACATAGAATCAAACCGATTTTAAAGATTATTTGATTACAATATTCCTGAATCAAAGCTTCGTTTTCTCAATATCTCTGCCGCTACAACATGGAGTATAGCTCAGAAGAGACGAGGACAAACAGGCAGAAAATGTCTCTATGCTGACTTTTCTATATTGGAACCATCACTTACTCCTTTAAACTTTTATACTTTCACTCAAACATTACAAATATTTATATTTGTTTTTTTCAGTTGTATGTTAGTTCCGTGTTAAGTTGTTAGCATAGGTTAAATTGGGCCTGAGAACACCGGAGCTCAGCTCCGCCTCCTTAGGTCCAATACAAACCCCAGCTCCCTTGCCCTCAATTTAAAACAACCCTCTACTATTTATTTTACTCAATTTCATCTCCTGATAAACAAAATAAACTGTAAAGTTGAATAAGTGCAAGACCACCCAAAGACTAGTGACGTGCATTCAGGGGAGGCAGAGGACGCAGAGCTTTACCTGTCAATCTTAAAAAGAAAAAAAAGTTAATTATAAAATATAATAAATGTTGATATTTGTCATCTGGTATGTATTATAAACCCCTTTTCCATTCGAATCCAATACTAAAATAATTTTTTTCAATTAAGAATAGCAGAATTTCCGCATGTCCCGCTCAAATACAGGGAGGAGATGCGCCGTGAGGCAGCACTTTGCTGTGCCGCTCAGTGGATTGTGTAATCCCTCACAAACTGTGCTGGTATGCGATGCAAATAGTATGTCGCTGTCCCTCTATATATCGGAAATAAAATGCTTTCAAACACTCTGATTATATGCTCTGTCTTTCCATAATCTGGATAATGTATGAAATGTATTTCTGTAACTTGTTAAGGCTCGCAGATTAATCATAAAACTGCAGTTAAAAAGTCAGTTTGTTGACTAATGGCAGAGGGCGCTAGTGAGCCCATAGATTCTTGCACTGCCTACAATCTTCTTCGTTCTTTATATTTCCTTTACAATCCATAATGGATTTTGTGTACAAATAAAGGTGAAACCATAAACTTTTATTATTTGTAGTTTGAAATAGGCTCAACTGGAATTAATTTTGACCTCAAATGAAATATGTGTTACATGTTTGTGTAAAGAATGCTGGTATGAGATATAAAACATAGCCCATTGTCTGTTGTCAATCAAATGATGAATAAGATACTGTTTTGGGTTCATTTGTATTTGTAGATCTGAAAGAGTCAGTGCCTCACCAGCCATGAACCACACCCCACATCACTGCCAAAGACACACCCAAATTGGCTACATGGGATTGTCAGACGTCACATTATAACGCATTCTATAATTCTAGAATCTCAGAACATCAACATTAATGCGCTTTATTTAGCTCAATGGTTTGATAGCTCAGTAGGTAAAGCTACTGACTGTAGTGTAGGGGACTGGTGTTTGAATCCCACTAGGAGTGTAAGCTAAACCATATTACCCATGCTAACTTTAGTTCATTTTTAATGTCATGCGATCTACACGTGCTGCCATTGCAATCTACCAGTTAATCACAATTGACGTATTGGGAACCCCTAGCCTACAGAGTCTGAAATACTCTCTAGACTAGAGAAACAGGGTAAATGTTTTTTTGGTTGTTTGTTTGTTTGTTTTTTTGTTCTTTGAAATTGAGTCGGATTATAAATCAGGCTGTAGACAACCTAAATGCAACTGACAACCTTCACACAGATTAGAATTTTAAAAAGCCAACTAGCACGAGTTAGCCAAGCGGTAGCCTAGGCATCCTCACAAAGGTTCAACTTTGCAGCATAATTGACCTCACATCCAGAGAGAGGCAAAGATTACTAATGCCAATGAATATAAATGACACCCTAATGGTTCCCAGCCCATCAAGTGTCATCAAAACCTTGTATTACCGCACAAGTCACTAGTCACTAGCTACAAGCTAGCAAATTTCCAAATACAGTAGCTTGCCTGACTTGTTCCCTCGACACCCCAACAAGTCCATCAGCAAATACAAAATAATGACATAAACACTTAATGATCTTGTCACAAAAGCTTCAGCCCTTATCAGGTCAATAATCTCAATTTTGCAAAAAAGGTTTGCTGCTGAAGATCTAACTGTATGCTAGCCTATGAATAGTCCACTTAAGGATTTGTGGCAGCACATTGCACAGGGTGTCCCTTAAGCCTGGACACATAGGAAATCGACGGCAATGAGGAGTTATTGCATGAAGTTCATGTAAATCTTGCAAAGAGCATCGACCTTTGCATCACAAATGACAGAAATCATTTTTAAGATGTTATTTGTTAATATTCAAATTGAATAAAATGTTGCTGAAAATTTTATTTCTTGAAAATATACATTTTTTCCTATGTGTCCAGACTTTAGGGACACCCTGTATAAGCTAGTATTTGCTATAAACTATTTAGGTAATAAAGTTGATTCTGTTCATTCATTCAGGCACACTACCATAGGTCTAGGCAGGGCTCCACCTCCTCACAAAAGCCAATCTAACCACTGGTTGTTAGTAAGTTAGTAAGTTGGATCCAAATGTGTTGAAGACTGCAGTGCACATATTGTTTGTAGATGTCATTTGACTTTGTTGTTGTTTATATCTAAATATATTTTTATATATACTTTTATACCGTTGTTATTGTTATTGTTATTGTTATTTCTATATAGATTTTTTTTATATATCGTTTTATTTTTATACTTTTTGTAGTTGTTGTTTCAGCTGGTTCTGGAATAAAAAACAGGTTGTCATTTTCAGACATGTCTTTTTCAAATGTTTACTATTTTTTCCACCTATTAAATAATCATTTAGTCAAATAAAAAAAATATATTGATAATTAATCGATTTCAAAAATGATTGATAGCTGCACCTCTACATTTCTCCTCTGAGGCCATTTCAATTCCAATATGCTGAAGGGTAGTTGTGGATTTTTTTTCCCCAATGATGTAAAAAACAATCAAGCACTACAGCAAAACATGTATAGGGAGATACTTTGAAAAACCATTAGGAAAAATATCACTGTAGGAAACATGAATATGGACAAGAGTTCACAGGGGAAAAATTTGAATTGCAATCTTTTCATTAACAGGTTAAACTTAAAAAGAAAGTGGCCAAAAGAGGAAGTAAAAATGAGCAGACAGGTTAAGGTTAAGTGGAATAATTGTAAGAGAAGGAAAGATCGCACAGTGAGGAAAAAGCCAAATAAATTGAAAAAGCAGAGCAGTACTAGGACTTGCAGGAATTTTTTGTAGGAGGAGAAAAACGGCGGTTCTAATAGGAGACGCAGCATTGTATTCAGAGCTGTTGCGTTTCTTTGGGCCCTGCTCTTCAAAGGAAAGTTGTTCCTGATGGCTTTACCATATGCTGCCCTGGGGGTTAGAACTGGAGCACAGGGCTGCAGAGGACCTGCACTCAGGCAGTCACCAGGACCCACTGGAAAAACAGCAACAGAGTGGGACACTGGCGGATGGAAGACACTCAAAGATGCACCGACAGAATGGGTGCGGTTTTATTATACGACAAGAAAAAAAAGACTAATGTAACAAATTTGCTTATCTGTAGGCAGACAGAGAATCACTGAGTCCAATTAGAACTCAGGTTGTACTTGTGTAGTGCTCTGTAAACCTGTGTTGAATTACAGTTTTTCTGAATGGCTAAATACTAAATCCCATTCTCTGACTCAACTACTCAGTTGCACAGGCTCATTTATCAAATCAATCACTCTTTTGGCACAACCTTAAGCTGATTTTTGTACTTTTTTTGCAATTTTCACACCTGTAACACACTTTTTGCACAACTCTACATTCAATCTCTCTAAATCACATTTCTCACTGTGATGCAAATGAGCTACAAAATGATGAACACAGGAGGCAAACAATAAACACAAATACAGCACAGTTGTCAACAAATAGACGCAACCATTCAAAACTGAATACACTTGTTTCAAATGATGTGATCAAACCAACTGCACATGATATAAGCCAGTTCAGAGTGCACCGGACACCAACAATGAAAGGAAACAACCTGAGAGGCAGAGGATTCTGTCTATGTTGGGGTTTGGGACAATGTCCAGATATAGGAGTGGTTCAATATCAGCCAGAGTTTTATAAATGTTTGCCTTCCACCTTACAGCCCTTTCCTGAACCCAATAGGACAGTTTTTCTCTGCAATGGCAGTGGAAGGTCTATGGCCCAAACCCATATACCAGGGAAAATCTTGTAGAAGCAGTGGAGATGGTCTGTGGTGATGTAAATGTGGAGTGTTGTTAAGGCTGGATCTGACACACCAGAGGGTTTTACCCCATTACCTGGAAAGGGACAATATAGCCTGTGATGTGGATGTAGTCCTCTCTCCAGCACAAAGACATGATGCTGAGGCAGAATGCATCTGTCATCAGTTTGATTTGAAGATGTATATGATTTTTGAGTGTTTTACAATAATGTGCTTTTATTTTACAGTTTTCTTTGGTCTTTCAAGAAATGCAAAATTTATTTACAATATGTAATAACATTATGTTTGGATGCAGTGTTTTCTATTGTGCTGTGTAGTGTGTAATGACTGCTCTGTAGTGTCTACATATTACCTGGTTGTGTGTGTGAGATCTGAGAGCAGTGTTTGCTTTTGAGGGCAGATAAAACAGTTCTGAAGCAATTGTATGCTTTTGCAAAAAGAGTGTGAAATTATGTGAATGTAGTTTGAATTCTGGGTTTTGTGTTTACAGTTTTGAGAAAAGGGGTGCAGCTTTGGAAAAATATGTCTTAGTGGAAAAACTGCTTTAACAGTCAAGGGCATCAAACTCATTTTACTTCCAAACTCCAAAATTTTAACAATATTTTGCCTGTTACTAAATGCTTTGTGCCTTCATAGATGTACTTTGCAATTCACATGTATAAATGATAAGTTGAAGCATAATATTATTAAAATTGCACTTATTTTTAAGAAATTTCAGGCTGTTCAGGTTATTCATATTGTTTTCTTTTTTTTGAAAGGATAGTTTATAAATGTAAACATTTATGTAATTTCATTTCACATTTGCACGTTTTGCAGTTAACCCTTAGATGTATGAGTGATTGGACCCTGTATTCTTCCATAAGTGGGTCAAAAATGACCCGTGTTAAAAACAATGTGTTTTAATGGCCCTTTTGTCATATTAAAAATAATCAATTTGTATTAAAATTTGGTCCACAAAAGAATGTTTTGGGGGTTTTTTTGGGGTTTTTTTTTTAGATTTTTAACAATTTAAAAATGGTTTTGAAAATCTTTTGAACATTTAATAACTGAAGTATATATGTTGTATAATACCGAAGTGGCAATTGCCACAGTACTGTGGCACAAAAATATCGATTTGTCTATTGCCATAGAACCAATCACCACCCTCGTTATATCATGTGTAGACTGGTAACGTGTCACCCTGCTGCCACAGTACTGTGGCAATAAAGCTGGCAATCAGATAGCAAATAGGTCTGACCAATGGAGATTTCGCGGTACCTGCAAGTGGATTGTCCATACACCCCATCCAATCAGATGGCGAGCTCCATCTTTCTCTTTTTTGTCACTTCATTTTTATTGTTGTTTTGAATTTTGTGCAGTACAAACACAAGGGACATTTGGGATACACTGACCATAAAAAACCTTTGTGATTTACAATTGGTTTTAGTAATGTGACGACAAAGTGAAAATTGTCCATTTTTCCCATATATCTTGACACAGCTCTTTATGAGTCCTTAATCTATGGGTCAGAATCTCTATCTCAAATGTTCCATTCACAATTTGTAGCCAATCCTTAGTTGTAGGTAGTTCTGATCTGCACCGTTTTTTGGTGATAGCCTTTTTACAGGCTGCTAATAGTATTTTTAACAAATATTTATCATTTTTAATTACATTATTACCAATACTAGATCCGAAATGCATCACCAAACCTGTTTTAGGAATTACATAACCCAATACCTTAACAATTGTTGACATTATCCCAAAATGATGCAAGTTTAGGACATAACCAAGACGTGCATTATTTACATTGACATCTCCACATTCTCTTGAAAAAGATTGAACTCTGGACACATATTTAGCTGTGATTTTAGGAGGTATGAAAAAACAAATTATATTTTTTCAGCAATGTTCCTCCAAATTCTTGAAGATATTTCCCACTCTTCCTCTGAGACAGCAATTCCTAATCCTTTTTCCCATTTCTGTTTCACGTCCAGAGTGTTACAACCTCTCCTCCCCATTAAATGTTGTAAAGAGAAGATATAGTTCTGTATTTTATAGAGTGATATACTCCAATGATCATTTTTACAAGCTCATTGTTATTAGAATCAATATTGTGCTTTATTTTTTTTGTCATAAAAGTCCCTTAATTGTAGGTACCAGAAGTGGTCTTGATTTGTCAAGTCAAACTCCTGTTTTAATTCTTGAAACCTTTTAAAGCAGCTGTCCTTAATTAATACACACCAAGCTGTTATACCTTTATTAATCCACTGCTTATATCCCAGGTCTTGGGTACCTGGGGTAAAATTTTTATTATCAGCAGGCCACTGAAGTAAAGGGAGTTCCCTTTCTAATTTGTATTTTCGTATTACCCTTAGCCACATTTCTAACATGAAACAAGTCACTGTGTCTTGGTTGAGTTTGTTCTTGACTATATCAGTCTCTTCAATAATACTTGAAATGTCTCTTTCCTGTATCACTTGTTCGATATTTTTCCATTTTGAAACATAATTTACATCACACAAATTTAATATGGGAGTTATTTGAGCAGCATGGTAGTATTCTTTAAGATTTAGCAGTGCCATGCCCCCATTATCTTTTCCAATTTGTAGTTTTTCCAAATCTGATTCTAGGTTTTTTATCGTTCCATATGAACCTTAATATATGAGGGTAATTCAAAAAGTTCTAAGACAAATGCCATAAATTCAAACTGAGTCAAACTAGTTCAACAAAATT
>JAPQRQ010000008.1:26034934-26045958 GCA_037367365.1 Apogon talboti | reverse complement strand
GAATGTACAGTAAAGTCGACCTTGCTAACATCATACATGTCCTGTTACTTTACCATAAACTGGGATTTTCGCACAGTGTATGGTCATGCCCACAACAAACAGTCAAAGGTGTTGTCAATCATGATGTTGCTCTTGTTTTTTTTTTTTTCCTGGTATCAACATGCGTCATCTGTGTGAAACACAACAGTGGAAGCAATGGTTTAGCAGCAGTGAAATCAAAGAAATGAAGCTTCAATTCAGGAAAATTGAAATCAAATGCATGTTTTAAATCAATTGATTAATAATTTCAGCTTTAATGTCATCAAACATGGTTCATATTTTATTCATATATTCTTTCTGTAATTTGATGAGACATGTAGTAAATAACAAGTGAATATGTGTTATAAACCTTAACACTGCACTTTAATCCTATTCATCTCTCAGTCATTCAAAATCATCTGTGGTTCTAATCCTGTATTAATATTCAAACCAGGGGATGTTTCTGACAAAAGCACCTGTTTAATGACAAATAGTTTACAACACAGCAAATTGAAAAACATGGTCACGATTGCACATTAGCTAATTTAGTTAGGATACTATGAAATGGTTAATCATTAACCGTTGACCTTTTGAATGGCCTTTCATTTCCACTTACAACACATACATACACTTCTCATCCACATCAAAGCCAGCAGGTGGAAAAAGTCTCTAACACATTGACACTGAGCAATGAAAGAGCACAATCAACATGTGAGTACCTTTAATGATGTGTGAAGGCAGTGTTTTCAGGTCAGAAGAAACCAGTTGAATTCAGGGAAAGATGCTTATTGGTGAATCACGTTAGCATAGCAGCATCTGTGGCTATGTCTGCAGCCCAGAGGCAAGACTGGGGTTATTACCATTTAAAACAAGCCAATACTGCCCCCAGTCATCCCCAAGGTGTTTCATGTTTCATCATGTGTCAGTCTCACAATTTTGTCAAATGAGATTCCATCTGGCGTTACTATAATTTTACCAAATTGAAATTTTATTAGGATATAATTCTAATAATTGTATGTTATTACTGATTTTGCTGTTTAAAGTTGCACATTAAATATTATCATGAGGCAGGTGTTGAAAAAGTTGGAATATCTTCGATTGTTTTCAACTCTAAATTCATGTTATCTGTAACTGATTATTCTGCTGACACTCATCTTCAGCCCCTTAATGTTTCATTTCATTCTTCTATGCAGATGTTGTGACATGTGATTGTTTAATGGACTTATTTGTAGCCTGGATTCAATAGCAAATGTCACTGGGTTTACGCAAACATACACAAAGTCCCTTTTTATTTGTCCCTTGAAATTACAAAGATCTTAGAGTCAGAATCAGAATACTTCTGTAACCCCAGGGGAAACTGTTGTGTGTTACAGTTGCTCCATTAAAGCATAATAAAAAAGTGGCAGGAAAGAAATTATTAATACTACACCACCAGGTACAGGCCATCCCAGTTTTAATGCTTTATCCTGTCTGCACGCTCATGTACTCACATGTGTTATGGCTATTTACTGCACTCAGTAGTGTGGCACAAACAAAGGTCTTTGGGGTTGTTTTTCACCTGCTTGGAGTGATTAGATGGATGGTTTTATAATAGGTAATAACTATATTTTGTGGGCATTCTATTTTCTGTTGCTGTATGTTTAGTTTCCTTCCCCCTCCCATTTCTGTTACCTTTTCTGCAGGTCTGTTTTCCATCCTCCTCCTCTCTTCAGTGTATAAATAAGCCTGCTCTGTCTTTGTCTTTATGGTTGTCACCATTTCACTCCCTCCAGGAAATAGACGGGACCACTGTTCTACACATAGTGATGGTGAAATCGAAGCTTCATGAAGCAGTTAATCACTTTGCAATGGCAGTTTTACCTATCGATGCCCCTGGAGCTGTACTCTTTGCTTTGGTTCCAAAAGTGGTCACATTAGTGAGGTTAAACTGTACTCATTTTATTAGTGTATGATAATGAAAAAAATAGTTTTATGCGATTTGAAGCATTTATAATGTTCATTTTGCTTCACTTTGTGTGCCTCAAGATTGAAACAGTTTCAAAGCATGTTATACAGTCAGAAGAGTGACATGTGCCTGCTGTGACTAGAACTGCATGTGAGTGGAGGATCTGATTGAGCATATTGGGAGAACTGGCACTGACTGTCACCTACTGTTATATATATGTTTGTTCTTCTGTTTATATATGTCATGTGTTTGAATGTGTGTTGTGTGTATATGAATCTGTGTGTATTATTCATTGGCTATAAACCTAATTCCAAGTACTGCAATACCCTACCTGACTTCTATTCATTGGCAACTGATGCCAGTTAAGCACTTTTTTTGCCTTTGTTTTCTAAAAAGCACCTACCAACAAATTTAGCTATTTTTAAAATTTGTTTGGAAACTTAGCAACCCCCACATGTGCATTGCAACTTACAGATCACAGTGGATCTATGAATACACAAAACATTGAGGAACAGAAAGAATATTGTTAAACACTTATTTTTCTTGAAACATTTCAGGTTGTTCATATAATTCCTTTTTTGTGAAAGGATAGTTTATAAATGTGAACTTGTTCATGTTATTTTACTTTTTACATGAAAAAAAGAGAACATTTGTAGTTGTCATTATTTATAGAGTACTATGTTATTTTTTTTACTGGTCCGGTCCACCTAGTCCGGTTCATATTGGACTGAATGTGTAACCTGAACCTAAATGAGTTTGACACCTCTGCATTAGACAGGGGTTAACACGACATCAGGGAGGATACTGTAATCAGGTACAACAGGAACAACTTTACATAAGGAAACAGGAAACAGAACATAATTAAAAAAATAAAACAAGCACAGTACCATTTCAGGGCCAGGGTTCCTTCACAAGGACATGAGAGACAAAATTACAGTCATACAGAAAATAATTCTTATAGAATTACCTCAACTTCTTGCTTTTAAAGGTAGTTCTGTTGAACCATGCAAGTGTATTTAGGTTTTCCACACACTATTTCCCCATTTGGTTTTTTGTTAAATACCGGTAAATAATGATGTGATGGAATCCGTTGTGCTTTTTACTCTTAAAGTTAGATTTAAATAGTTGGATAAAAATGGGTAAATTTATTATGTCCCAATATTTAAAACCATGGAATTCAAGGACATCGTACTTGCATTTTCATGACTTTATTTAAAGGATCAATCCTGTGATGTTCACATGTTTTTTGACACTGACAAAAATATAGAATATAAAAACACTTGTCCTTCAGTTACAAATGAAACAACATATGAAATTATATCAAACAATAATAGAAGTGCAAACGAAAATATCTAGTCAAAAACACAAAATATTGTCAAGTCACATTAATGACACATGTTGTTTTGGCTGCAATTTAGTTAGGACTCTAAAAGGATTATGACTGTGTTGTATGGTGTAACCACCCTCCATCACGACTTAGACTGAATAAAAAAGTTGAAGAAGGCTCTGTGATGCTAAAAAAAAAAAAAAGAACACCACCATGTAGTTTCAACTTGATAAATGCTAATAGTGTTAAATGTTAATAGTTAACAGCTGTGTCATTCTATGTGGTCTAATAAGATGGATATCTTATATGTCACAGAAATTAATGCTTATAGACGTGAATACACAATACAGGTAATTAGCTTGTAACTTAATTTAAAGGATGATATTCAAAGAATATCAGCCTTTATAGTATTTTATTTTGAAATTGATTTTGAGGAGATTCTATGTGCCATTTTCGGGAGCACAAATGCCACCAGTATTTTTAACAAGATGGATGATAAATATAAACTTGAGCCATAAAATATAAGGTGCAAATTAAAATTCATAAGTGAAAACTTTTCTATTAACTAAACATTCTAAACATCGATCGAAACATGACCCATTTCTCACAACAGTGTTGATTTCTTGACCTTTTGATCCATAACCGTTCATTTCTCACTGTCAAGCATGTGATCATTTATAAAAAGAACTGGCACCAAATGTCATTAACTGAAGTCATTACGACGAACATTTTTTTCGTGCAAACCAAAAGAGTACATGGGGGAAAATTAGGTCAGGATAGTTCGATCAGAGGGATATGGATCACTTTGTTTGTTTTGAACCAACAAAAACCTGCACACCAATAGAGAGACACAGGAGAAAAAAAGAAAAACAATGAGAGAAATAAGTTTGTGTAACTCTAGTTGATCATCTTCTTGTCCATGGGATGTCATTGTTAAGGAGCTGGACAAGAAGTGTTGTCAAGTCTGAGTTGCTTCACAGAAGCCTCAATAATCCAGATGTTCTGAGAGGAAAATGCACATAGTTTGATCCTCCCCTGTAACTGCAGGGACTGGACTCACAGAATGATATGGGCTCGTACTGCTGTGGTCTGACCTAATCTCATGAAAATACTACTGTTTTATGACACTTATGTTGTGTCTTTGTCTGTGCCATTATTATTGTTTTGAATGAATCTCACCAGTGTGTATTGACTCTCATAGTGGTGCATGTGTCTTTGGTGGCTTTTGTGTGATGTCTGAAGCTAGAGTTTGGTTTAGAGGTCACATTAAGCCCTCAGTAAGTTCATAATAGTGCATAATACTGCTGTGTTTAATCAGCAAATACTTATTGTGAAAGTGCTTTGCCCTATGATGTGACTTTTAATCTGTCAGTCAGACGTTGACAGATGAGCCACACAAAGATTTGAGTTCTGGTTTAACCCTTAAAGACCCAGAAGGCATCTACTGATCTAAAATAATGAATAACCGTTGAATCACTAATCCTGCAAATACATTTAAATAATTCAGGTAAAATGCAGTTTGTCATCTTTTCATTAACATCAGATGTCTTTTTGCATCCATAGGCTCCCTAGTGAACATGGAAACACCGTCATCTTCTACAACATTGATTCACCAGTAAAACCCATGGAGTTTGACAAATGACAGTGGTTGGAGCCACTTGTTATTGTGCAGAATTAATATTTTTTTCTGGAAAAAGTCATGTTTTCCTCAGTTTTGTCTGTTTTGATATAACTGTTGTAATTACTGAGCTTTTATCAACAATACTTGGTCAAAAAAGTAAAAATAGGAAAATACCAGGTTTTTCACTGAAAAATGCAAAATGCAGATAATAAGTAAATGATAATGATGATGATATCACTTGGTAATGGTTAAATGTAGAGAGAAATTCATTTGGACATCACCATGGAAAATTGTTCTGGGTCTTTATGGGTTAATGGGATGATTTACCACTTAACTTTTTTTTTTTCTAAAACCCAGTTTTGTTTTATTTTTGTCTAAAAAGCAGCACTACTGATTCACTAAAAACCAGGACAGCACATGATTTCTGTATGTTCAGATAGCTTTAACCCTGACTAGGATGAAAACCTAAAGGCAACACAATGGCCCCAGTAAGTACAGAGGAGGTGGTGTATGGTTAATGAGTATTTACAGAACAAATATAAAATTAGTGGAGTTAATGAAAGTAATTAAGAATGGCTTTTTAATCCAAATGAAAAACTAAATATTACTTATGGCACAGAAGAAGAGCTGTCAAACTCCAGTGAAGTGTGATCCAGACCACCATAACCATTAATTTTTTTCAGTTTCATGTGGTCTACGTGGGTCAGGCTCTGGGTCTCTGGGATGGCCTCTTTCTTAGAGAACATCCTACTGATCTCCAGGAATGTCTTGTTTTTAGTCTCTGGGATGACAGCGTAGACATAGACAGCTACTGAGAAGCAGACGCTGGCAAACACCAAGTAGCAGTAAGAGCCTGCAGACATCTGTTGGATAGAAAGACAATTGTTAAGACTCCCAAATTGAGAATTGAACAATTTTACCATGTTTACAGCCATATGATGAATCATATAGATATAGAGCAAATGTCTAATGTTCCACCAGTGGGACTGTACAGTCTATGTGGTGCAATGTCTTTTACTGTATCCATTGTGCAATCTTTGTTGTTAATTTAGCTTTCTTCCTCAACTTCTTCTTCTTCTTATTATTATTATTATTATTATTATTATTATTATTATGAACTACTTTATCCTTGAAAGGGTCGTGGGGGTGCTGGAGCCTATCCCAGCTACCTATGGACGAAATCGTGCAGGGCTGACATATAGAGATGAAATTTTAGCTTAACCAACTAACCTATTAGTGCATGTCTTTGGATAGTGGGAGGTACTTAGAGAGAACCCACACAAACACGAGGAGAACATGCAAACTGCACAAAGAAAGGTCTTGGTGTTGGAATTGAACCCAGATCCTTCTTGCTGTGAGATGACAGTGCTATCCACTGCACCACCTTATTATTATTATTATTATTACTTACATACTTATATTATTTATTATGTCTACTAGTACTTTCTAATTTACAATTGCCTGTTTTTCACTACTGTTTTTGTAATTATTGTTATTACTATTTTCTATCCTTGTAATTATTGTCTTGTAATATTTCTTATATATTGTATATATTCATTGTTGTGCTGCTATGGAACCTTCATTTTTTGAAGGTTAATCTGATCTAATCTAATCTAATATAATATAATATAGTATAAATATGAAGCCTTTTGTAAAAAAGGAAAAGACTTTTCAAAAATTTCTACTGGCCATTTCTGATTTTCTGTGTCCCTATTGTCACATTATACAAACCAACGTGACCCACTTGTAGGAAAGGGAAGACAAAGCCCACAGTGAAGTTGGAGAGCCAGTTCAGTGATCCTCCAACAATATAAGCTGCAGGACGGTGGGATTGTTTGAACAGTTCTGCCGTGATCAGAAAGGGCACCCCGGCTAGAACAGAAAAACAGAAATACACAAAACACTACAGTGTTAAAAGAAAATATATGGAGGCTTAGGGTATCACTGAATTAGAGTCCACCAGAGACTGCATGGAAAAGAAATGAGCATGTTTCATGATCCTGAGCTGTTAACAGGAGGGACCTGACAAACTTCCAAATACCAAACTTACCCAAAATATACAAGGAATAGTTTCTACTTTAACAAAGTTTCTCTAATGACTGTACAGTTTCCTGAAGCAGTGACATTGCTAAGGTGACAGTGACATTGCATATTTCAGATCACTAAGCAGATATGAGTCAGTGTTGGATTTAATATCAAACTACTAGGAATCAACAAGTCTATGTCTGGTTAATACAAAATTATGATAAAGACTGTCTTATGTACTGTCTGAAGAAGTCATTTAACCCTATAAGGATTACCTTTATAACAGGCCAACTAGATTGCTTTTTGTGATTTTGGCAATAAAAGTGTCAGAAAATGTCTTTTTTACCAATTCTTTGGCACCTTTTTTCAGGAAGAACTTAACTTTCAATATCTGGCAATCAATTATCATTATTATTATATGTAATAAATGCATAAAAGAGTGTGTTATAGTAAAAAAATATATAGAAATTTTCTATCATATTTATCCTGAAAAACAACTGTAACTGTAAAGCTCAGAATCTATGAATCAGCTTTCAAATGCCATTTGAATTTTGTCAATAATTGTCTAAAAAGGGTTAACACTGAGAGAAGAACTTGCCTGGACCGATGCAGAAGCCAGCGATGATACCAACCACACAGCAGACACTGATGTAGCGCATAAATGATAAGTTAGTCTGTAAAGAGAACAAACAGCACAAGTCACATTCTATGTATGATGAGTGGTATTCTGCCTTAAACCTGCTCTCATCCTGATGAGTCTGGTGGTTATGTGAGGATTATGTTCTTATCCTGCCTTCATGTGCTATGGGAATTATGGTAAAAACTATTAACAAACTCGAAAACTATGAATGAACGCCCTCTCGTGTTGTATTTTCCACTGGCAAACCGGGAAAAAAAAATGATACATGAGCTGGCAAGATGAAAATAACCTTTGAACTTTAAAACTTTCTGCAGTTGATAGCTGATGATTTGGCTGATACCCAATTTGCAAAAAAAACCAAAAAAAAAACACAAACAACAAAAAAATTATGAATTAACACATCCAAAACTGTTTTACCCATGTAGCAGGTCACCGTAAATTATGTTTCACACATTTTTCATTTCACTATGACGCAAAAGTACTTGAACACCACACACTCGCAATTTCAAATTCACAAGTGAAAAGCATCATCTTCCTGATAGCACAACACTCCATAGAGAAGCTCAAAATAATGGGGTGGATCCACCATTTGCTTCCTTCCTTTTCCACTAAAGTCCACTCCCAGTTGAGGAACTGGGACAGTACCAATATACTTAGGCTTCACAGAGACTGTTACACATCTTATACAACACATTTTAAGTACATGTACATGTGTACATTCTAAAAGTGCTGTCACATTCAGAAATACTTTAATGACAGTGGTGTTGTGGTTTTTGTCAGAAATTCAATTCAGTTCAAGACCTTGAGACATCTCTGCAGTAACTATCCAGAGGAAGGTTCTCTCCTATCTGCTCATTTAATCTAGATAAGAACTTTTTGGCTATGTATATGGTATGCCACCTACAGATATGTTATTTTCAAAATGTCCAGTTGTGTAGTGTGTTGTGCAGTGGATTGTTTGTTTGTGCTTCATCTGTCACAAACAATTATCAACTAAAGCTGCTGAAGGGGTCTTTAAATGTATTTAAATGTTTCAGCTAGTTGTTAAAGGCAAACTATGCAAGATTTTTACCTTAATTAAACAGCTTTGAAGTAACTGTGATGGTTAAATGGCTTGTTAGAGGAGAATGGAGGCTCTCCACCTTCCCACTAGGGTCTCTAGGGCAGAATATACCACTTACAAGTTCTCTGCCAGCGTTCCAGTGGCCTAGATCGCATCTCTTTCGAGAAATGGCACAGTTTACGGCACTAAGACACAAACACACCCCCAGCCAGGTACCACTGGCTAGATAAGAATACAAGCCAGCCATGCCTTCATTTCACAGGTGATTACCATGGCAGAGCCAGCAAAAAGAAAGAGGTGGCTGTTGTCAGAGGATGGAAGAAGAAGAAAAGAGTGAGTCACCAAAGGAGGATCCAGACAAGAGTTTGTCTTAAACGAGCTTTTGCAGAATGGTGAGAGGTGAAAGAAAAATAAGTATGCAAAACGGATGCAGACTTTGCTTTGTTGCTGTTGCACTTGTAAGTATTGCTGAGATAAATTCTCTATACTCTATGCATTTCAGTGGATTTGTGCACTCTTAATGATTACCATTGATTGTAACAGTGTTTAGCCGTTTCTGAACTAATTTTATGAACAATGCCCTAACCCATGGTTGGAGGGGGAGGGTTAAGTGTGGGTTTTACAACAATGAATATGTACTTTGAAACTGTAGGGGGAGCTCCATAGAGAAAAAGGCTTCAAAAACAGCGAAGAAGAACCAAAATGGTAAAATCTTGGATAGTTCCTCTTTAATGTGTACATACAGTGGACTGTGGATAATCACAGACCCTCCCTGGAACTGGTGTTTACAGATTTAAATAGTTAAAAACAACTCAAATACACCCACATACTTGTAAAATGAGGGCTAATGTGATCCCAGCGCTGCAGATGCCCATCATTGTAAAACCACCAATCATTAGAGGTCTCCTGCCCAGCTTCTCTATGGTGAAACACTGAGGGGAGACACAGTCATCACTTCTGACAATGTTTAAATAATCACTACAAATGCAGAAACCTGGTTAACAAAAAGTAAACCATCAGGAATCAGAATTAGTAAAAAGAAAAGAAATGTCAGTTTTAATTTAAACTCACTCCAATGAGTCCAGCGATGATTTCAATGATGCCTGTCCCTGCTGTGGTATATTGGATCTCAGGTTTTGGGATACCAGCTTTTTCAAAAATGTCATTTGTATAGAACCAGATCTAGGATGGAGAAACAAGGATCAGTGAGTTGGTCAAAACCTCCTCTAATATGGTATATCATGAGAGCAGTGACGCATTTGTTTATTACAATATATGCATAGATATGACACTAATACTGAGGAAAACTGTTCAGTAATTCATAAAATGAATTTTAACACTGTTTGTTAGTGAATGTAAAATAATATGGCTGGCGCCCATGGCAGTAGCCAGCTATGAGGTCACCAAGGTCCAGACCTCAGTAATTTTTAAGAACTAAAAATAAATTTGGATCCTAAATATTCACCCGGATTAAAAAAAAAAAAAAAAAAAGAACTCAAGCAGTTAAAACGTCTTTGAGAAAAAGCATATTGTTAATTCAGTTAAACTGTATTATTGTGTCTTCTGTGTCTGAATTGTGCATGCGTGAGAGACCAAGAACACGAAAACCAATGAATAATGAGAGTGTGCAACTCATGGAAGTGAATGCAGACAGACACCACAATGATCATTCGGGAGTGTGTGTATGGTAAACATTCAGCGCAATTCAGTTTTTGAAGTAGCACAGAGGTGCCTTGTTTGCAATGGTAGTTGGTGAGCTGAAAATGAGTGGGGCACAAAACTGTCCTTTAAACTAATATTGATCTTAACTAGTTTTCACTTGTTTTCCTTGAATACCCCAGTGATCGAACTACTCATTTGGCAAGTGCACACAGGTTATGCTAATCACAGTAGGGGTGATTTCAATTTGAAAATATCTACAGTTATTAAAAAAGTTATGCCACATTATATACCATGTAAAAGCAATAGCCTAATATGTACTTTACCATTGTTTAAACTCTAGGAAGTACAGTTAGCTATTTGCATGAATAACCTACTCAGAGTATGAGTGCAGGGAATGAAAACATTTACTGTTTATATATCTGCAGTCAACTGATGTTGATAAATGATTTTGCAGCGCAAATAAAAATTATTGTATTGCGCGTGTGCATAATTGGGGAGAGCTGGTTAAATCTGCCATTGCTTAGTGAAATCTTGGGTCATTCTACAAAAATGGTGGAAGTGTTGTCACTTACTATTGCAGATACCAACATACTTCAAGTTGACCTTATAATCACATTCATTACATATGTTTAATAAATAAAGACTGTCTTTGCAATAAAACACACACACACACACACATATATATATATATATATATATATATATGTCTATATATATATAGGG
>JAPQRQ010000008.1:26002275-26014902 GCA_037367365.1 Apogon talboti | reverse complement strand
GGGTGAGACAGTTCACCTCTGGATCTCCCTACTGGAACGGGCAAGGGGGGAGGGGGAAATACACTTAATAGTATAATACTCTAATGGAATTAGTGGTCTTAAGTCAGTCACAGCTCAACTTTCTTCCAAATAACCCACCATTATGTCCCTGGCCTAGGGGAACCCTGAACATAACATTTTTAAGTGTGCCCCTCTCTTCCCATCTGCAAGGATGTAAGGCCAGACAAAACTTACAACTAACAAGGTAGCAATTTATTGTGACTCAGAAGCAAGACTTGGTGCCCAAAATAACAAACAAAATGATGTCACAACCCTATCCTTACCTAATTATCAAAAGATTAAATAACAAACAAAAGACAACCAGTGTGACCTAACTCCTAACCAAAAACAGGATAAAAAGTATGAAAAACAAAAAGGGCTTCTCCTTCCTATATTCTGCTCCCTTTACAATATTTAATCTAATTACAATATTTACACAATTCATCAAACTCTAACAGCAAACACAGCGATCACCAGGCCTCTGTCTTTGGAAATGGGATGAGCAGGAAGGGGCAGAGAATCAGCAGCAGCAGCCAGCTTTTAACCTCACTCCCAGCCAATCTGCATCAGGTTCTGCCAGTCACACACACGTGCAGCTGATCAACATATGACAGTAACTGTGGCACTGAAGAAAGGGAGAGCGAGCTGTCAAACAAAACACAAACAAAACAGAAATACATGACTCATTAGGACCACATGGGTCATCACACCCACATTTCATTGATAATATTATAAATACAGAGGTCTATAGGTTACGCAGTTATATATAAGAAGGCGGAGTAACAAGAAGCTTAGGCCGATTTTTTCAATCATTATAAAAAATGCGAGATAAAAGACCAATGAGCTTTCCTTCTAGTGAGCAGCCAGAGCTGTAAAATGCTGTTATTCAAGGGCTCTGTGAATCTCTTTTCTCCTGAATACACCCAAACAGGAAAATAGAGATTTCTCAAAATCTCCATTTTCAGAAACCGTTTTTGATGGGTACAGCCATCGTTGTTGTGTAAATGGTAGGCTCAAATGCAGAGAAAATTCTGTTTTGCCAGATAACCGGCTACATGTAAACGGCCCCTAAATGTCAAGCCTAAAGTTACATCAATCAGTCCCCACAGAAAAATGCGGGAAAAAATCTTTGACTATGCGATGGAATATGTGGGGTTTTTATATGATTGTATGCAGTTAAACTGCGGAAAAATATGCATTGCGATGAAAAAAATAATTCTTCTTTCACACCCTTTTCTAACTAGGCTACTACTAAATGAAAAATGTCTAATTATATCCAAAATAAGTAAGCATACACTACATCACATCACTTCTCAAAATAACTTTTTGACTAATGCTTTGTTTTGAACCACATTACATAAATAATTTTTTTTTCTGTATTGTTAAATGTTAGAATATAAAATTTCATCAAAAGTCTGTTATACGGGGCAGAATTGCTAGTTCTATGTCTAACCCTCCTCCTGGGGCCAGGAAAATGACCCAAAGGAGACACTCAGTGTTTTGTTTTGTTTTTTCTTAACTTTTTATTAACTTTGGTTTAGTTTCTAATCACTCCACTTAGGAGCCTACAACAACTCACAGTAAAACGTAAACATTTTTTGCCATTGCTATAACATTTTATATACAACAATGTGAAAAAACATTTACATTTACTGTATATCTGACTCTGTAGCAGCAGTGTGGACGTGGAGTGGTGGGTCTTCTGTCTGAATGCAGCTCGGACTGACACACGAGGCTACTGTGAGACTGACCGCCTGAGTGCTTTGGGATGGGGGAGGGGCTTACGATAGCACCCGTGGCTGGTAAGAGGACAGTAACTGCAGAATGATACGTGCTTTCACATCTCTAAAAGAGTCCCTAAAACACCAGAGAAGTCTCCAATAACAGCAGAAAAATTGGAAAAGTCGCCGATTTGGCAACATTGGTTTACCTTCTGTCGACGCACGAGCCAATTACGTTGTGCATTGCATATCACTACCCGTGTCAAGTTACTATGCATATTTTTTTAAACTTTATGTAGAAAAATGTGGGGATACTGAAATAATGTGAGCCCCGCATATTTTGCAGAAATATGTTATTACTACAGTGAATATGCACCTTTTTGAAAAAATGCGGACCCCCACATAATGTACGCCATTTGCTTGATTATGCATTGAATTATGCGATTGCAGAATCGCATTTTTCTGGAGGGACTGGTCAATGCTAATGAAGTTGTTAGCTAGCTAACGTTAGTTAACAAAAGAAAAAATGTAAGCTCCAAACGTAAACGTTAGCTGTGTTGTTATATCACAAGATTCTACCTTTGGTGACTGTCATGGGCTAATAAAAGTAATGAATGAGATTCCTGACTCTTGACTTACCTGTAATGTTATTCTTTGACTTTTTCGAAAACCAGAAGTCCCTCACAGGGCTTTGTCCTCCTGGTTGCTTGGCCATGGTGCTGAAATTGCACGTGCGTGCGGTAGTATGACGCTTACTGACGTCGATCAAAGAATAATAATAATAAAATAAAATAAGAAATTGTTGTATTGTTGTGGAATACTTAAGTAAAAAAGACAAAGACTCAGGAGTCTTGCAGTCTGAGGAAAAGTCTCAGATTACCCTTTAACCCCAGCCTTTTAATATATATAATAAAGTCAGATTAATGTGGATTTTGTTGGCCTTGATCACCATAAGGAGGTAAGTGGAATACTGTTTCGATGCACATTGTCTGGGTGTTCTCCGGTTAGGTGAGGATGTCTTCCCCTTTGGATTTACGTCATTTGTTTTTTTTTAGTGTTGTGGGAGCGGCTAGTGTTGGTTGCCATGGCAGCCATCTCGGGGGCATTAAGCGGGGTCCTTGGAGTAGTTGGCTGTACAAGGCACTTCACATCCCGCTGGTTCCTTCATTTATTTCTTTAAATTGTATATTTTCCACTTAAAACCTTTGATAATCTCTATGTTGGGAATAAAATAATGGCAGGTCGTGGCTCAGGAGGTAAAGCAGGTCATCCACTAACCAAAGGGTTGGCAGTTCGAATCCCGATCTGTCCGAGTCATGTGCTGGTGTGTGAATGTTCGGTGGTGGTTGGAGGGGCCATTTGGCAAGAATTGGCAGCCAGCCATCAGTCTGCCCCAGGGCAGCTGTGGCTACACCATTCACCACGTGAATGTGAGAGTGAATGAATAATGGATCCATTTTACATGCTTTGAGTATGTGTTAATAGAAAAGCGCTATATAAAGCACTAAATAAATATAATCCATTATTATTATCAAAATAAGGGATGGAGTGATTCTCAAAACACTGCATTTTTCTTCATTTATTTGTTTCTTTTCTGCAGTCTACATGTCCCAACATTTTTGGAACTGAGGTTGTAGGCCACTTTAACCTGTAGGTTTTTTAACACATCCTTCATACGAAGAATATCTACATTAATTTCCAAAATTATGAACACATCTTTATTATGAAGCTGCTGTCAATGGGGGAAAGTTTGGGTTAACAGCCAAATGTGGTCTGGCTTCAGCCAGGTGGTAAAAAGTTAATTTCATGAACATAGTAATGGTTACTTCACTGATCGCTGCCTTTGTTCCTTCCAGACAATAGGCCTAATGCTGACAAATGGTCATGGGTGCTGTGGCTTTTCAGATTAAAACACTGCAGTTCACAAATTATTTCAAATAAATAAGTTTGATTGATAGTGTGGCAGAGGGATGTTACTTCCAACTTACAGTTACGTATTTGTGAAAATAGTGTAATGTAGTTCTCATGGATCAGGTGCTATAGTGCCTTACCAGAGCATTTGCTCACACTACGTCTTTGAGCCAATCACAAACCACTCGTTCTTGATTAAAGAGGAAACCTTGTCATGGTGTCCCATGTCATCATGAGATCCTGGTTTCACGAGACCAATATCATACACTTTCTCTTTATCCCTTGTATTTTTTCACCCTGACATTTTCTCTCATTCTAATCAAATCACCATGTCTGTTTGACCTCCTCCTCCTGATAAACTTCCCACGTGATGGCAAAACTTGGACCAGCCTAAATTTTCTGACATTAGAAAGGAGGCAATGAGTCCTCGGACGCTTAAAAACACCTTTGAGTCTCAACTTAAAGCTCAACTCTAATGACAAAATTAATAAAAGAGTAAATGTATTTACAATTCTTATCAAACATTATTCCAAGTAACAGGTTGCAATTTAAAAGCAATCATTAAGTGAGGAAAAATGTGCATTTTTAGTTTAGATAAACTTGGTCTGTGACTAACTTATTATATTGTTATATTATAAACTGTTATATTTTGCCTAGAAAATTATTTACACACATGGACAAAATTGTTAATACCCTTTATTAAAGTAAAAAAAAAACACAATGGTTACTGAAATAACTTGAACCTGAAGAAAAGTAATAAAAAAGAAAAATAAACTAATTCAACTGTCCTGGATATGTTAAAAAAAAAGATGGTACCTGCAACTTAATATTTTACTGTAAAACTTTTTGAGGCAATCACTGCAATCAAGTGATTTCTGTAACTTTCAGTGAGGGTTCCTTCTGTATGTTTCAGCTCCTTCCACAGATGTTTAATAGGATTTAGATCAGGGCTCAAAGAACAGTCCAATGTTTTGCTCTTAGCCATTCGTGAGTAGTTTTAATATTAATGTTTTAGATCATTATCCCGTTTGACGAGCCATAACCTGTAGCCAAGCTTTCTGATTCTGGGCAATACATTTCACACTATATTGCCTTGATAGTCTTGAACCCTGCACAAATTCAAGACACCTTGTTTCAGATGCAGCAAAGCAGTTCCAGAACATCACTGAGCCTCCTCCATGTTTCACATTAATTACAATTTTTAAATAATTCTTTTAAACCATAATTCAAAAGCTGAAAATCAGATTTTTATTAGATAATTTTCATAAAATTTTCATTTATTATCACCTTTGTCAGTTTCATGTTATTTCAGTGATGCACTGTTAGTTTTTCTTTCTTTAACAGAGAGGTACCAACAGTGTTGTCCACATATGTAAATTCATAATACTATAGTCATACTGAGACTTCAGTACGCTGCAACATAAAAGAAAGAAGACATAGCCATTCATAAAAAGACCTCTTCACAAATCATTCAATTAAGCAACACATGCATTTCATTTGCACATTTACAGGACATGTAACATCTGCATCTATTCCTTGTTTGTGTTCTCAAGCTGAAGCAAATCTATCCCGTGACATTCCAATTTTGGTTAATCACAGGGGTTTTCGGGCATGTTTGGGGGTTAAATATATGAGTATCAGCTGTAATTATCAATCATTGATCAGATTAAGTAAGATATGACCTGGATGTGACTCTACTGGCCCATTTCATGTCAGTGTCTAAACGCACATTTCCACCACAGGAACTTCAGGGTAGTTTTTCGGGGGCGGGGCTGTTGGTGCATGCCTCCACTGCAGGAACCACCCCCGGGAACTAACTGAGTGTCTGCTTCAGGGTAGGTACTCCGAATGGTCCTGAAAACTGCTGGGTGGGGCTTAAAGGTTTACTCCATGCTGAACAGGTAGACCCAGAGCATGAAAGGAAACAAGCAGCACTATTAAAACCCTGTAGACCAGTGATTCTCAACTGGTGGGTCACAACCCAAAAGTGGGTCGTAAACCTGTTTTCAGTGGCCTTTGCCTGGACAAAAAATAATATTAAGCGCAGCCTGCGCTGTAATGTTAAATTAATACCATACATTTCACAGCATAAAAGAAGACACAAAAGTTTGTATTCAAATCATAGCAAAACTCAGGTACAACAACGACTACATCAGAGATGGTTAGAACTACACTAAGGACAAAAACCTCAGTGTGTTTAATTCTTGAATAAGTGACTTAATGCACTTTTAATTTTTGACTAAGTGCACTTTTTAGTTTTGGTTAAATTGTACCTAATTTAGTGTTAAAGGGAATATTTACATATTTAGCATCACCACCTGCTGGTCGGTTTGGTTTATCATTAAACTTGTCTTCTGTGTTTTCATACTGTGATATTCGGTCTTATCTCAGGTTCAAAACATGCCACACAGACGGCAACAAATCAGACAGTGAGACCAGAACAACTAAGCCCTTATCAACATTAGGTACTGCAGCAGGATCAGACATAGCTTTACTCTGCACGCACATCACTGCACAGACCAGACTGAGGTCCACAGGACCCCCGCAAGTCACCTCAGTGGTTAAAGGTTTCGCTACAACAATGGGCTGTGGCAGGCCAGCAGACCAGACAATACCACCACAGATATCATTGCTCAAAACCATTCAAACTTCCTCCAAAGGTCAAGCAGGGCAAACACCCACTGGAAACACACCTTTAGCCAGGTCACAGTCCATCCTCCGCATAAGAACAAAATCACCGGAGTCAGAAAAACGGCAACACTGATTGAACGATAAATGAGTGTTTGTTATGCAACACCCTGATGTTCATGCCCACCCCATCAGCCAAAGACACGCACGCGTCCATGGTGAAAGGCTCAAAGCCCAAGATATCAGGGGGCTCAGCACCCACAGCAGCATACTGATGCGCCGTAGTGCACAAGGCTGGAGATGGAAAAGGCGCACCGGTCTTTCCCTTTAGCATTGGACACTGGTCCTTCCATTGACTGTCAACACAGGAATGATGACACACATCATGCCCTGCAGGCTGACCAGAGCACTCACTGCCCACCAGTTTGCATGACTGGCCATTCTTAGGAAATTTGGTCCGCACCATGTCGTCACGCTTACCGACAGACCCGAACACATGCTTTATGAAGCAAATGTTCTAGACAGAAGTAGTCATTAGCCCCTTTTCTATTGCAGGAACTTTCACTTTACCTAGAACTTTGAAAAACCTCAGCGCGTTTCTATCGAACTTACCTGGGTAAAAAACTTTCACTCGTCCCCAAACTTTCCCTGAAAAAAGTTCATAGTTGGGGGGATAGGACTTTTCACATTTATTGAGGGATGGGGCAGTGTGCTGAAGAATGCTGATTGGTGGAACATATTTGCATTGTCCACACTTGCGTTCTTTATGTTATGTTTGAAGGGTACCGGTACTGGTCATGCTAACGACATTAATTGTGCTTTGTGTATTACTTATAAACAAGAGGCGCAAATTCTGTAAAAAAAACAAAAAACAAAAATGGCCATAAATGCACCACACTGGACCTTTTTATCATGTAAATTACGGGTGGGGGCAGAACCTATGGGGAGCAGCCATTGCCAGCCATAAGTTACGTACTATCGCTATTTCCGGGTGATGACTGCGAGTAAATAAGCAGCAGTCAGTGAGTGAGATTGAGTGGAAAGCATGTGTTGGTGCTTGTCTGTGCTGCCGCAAGCTTTGCACTCTACCACTGTCCTACAGACGCGACCCAGAACTGGACGATAATGTGTCATTTTAGTCTTCAGTGTAACTTCTATCACTGAATGGCTCTGAGATTCAATTTGTGCAAGTACCTGGGAATTTGGCTTGACTGTTCACTCTCATTCAAAACACACATCAGTACTCTCCTCTCCAAAGTTAAACCTAGAATCGTCTTTCTCTATCGCAATAAATCTTCATTTATAATCTCTGCCAAACTCCTTCTTGTTAAAATGACAGTCCTTTCACTATTGGATTCCGGTGATGTGATCTGCTTCAAAAACCCTCCTCCATAAATTAGACACCATCTACCATGCTGCCAACCACTTTGCTATTTTGCTTTGTTACCAGAGCTCCCTACAACACCCCCCCACTGCAGTCTGCACTCACTGGTCAGCTGGCCCTCTCTTCACTCCCACACACAATTACACTGGATTTTGTACCTCTACAAAACCCTCATTGCTGAAACACCACCTTATCTGGGGTCACTACTTAGCATTCATAACTCCACCCGTACTCTTCGTTCCAGCAGTTTCATTAACCTCCTCATTCCCAAAGACCATACCATTCTCGGTTGATTCTCATTCCAGTTTTCTGATGCTAATGATTGGAATTCTTTACAACACTCCCTAAAACTCACCTCATTCATACCACTGTCATCGTTTAAAAGGTTATTGAGAGTAACCCTTCAGGACAACTGCACCTATTTTTAGCCTTCTCTATTTGTTATATGAGATTGTGTGATTTGTTGTACATATGATTTTTTCTGTTCTGTTTTTCATCCTGTTTGTGTGCTGCCTCATGGCCAGGTTGTTTTAGGAAATGAGAATCAGTTCTCAACTACCTTACCTGGTTAAATAAAGGTTAAGTAAATAAATAATAAATAGACTGGTTTCTGCTGCACAGGGTCAGTGACCCAGTCCACTTCAGCCCCAGTAATCAGACAAACCAAAGAGTCTGCATGACTACCAGTGCTGGAACAGCCTGTGAAGGAGGCAACATGTCACTGACCATGTCTGATTAATAGAAAAATTAATCAATGCTTTTATTACATCCAGACTAAATTATTGTAATTCACTTTTCTCAGGCTGTCCCAAAAAGTCTTTGAAGACCCTTCAGCTAATCCAGAACGCTGCTGCCTATGTACTGACTAGAACCAGTATCAGAGACCATATTTCTCCTGCGTTGGCTTCTCTGCACTGGCTCCCTGTAAAAGCTAGAATAGACTTTAAAATCCTCCTCCTCACTTACAAAGCCCTTCATGGCCTGGCACCTACCTATCTGAAAGAGCTTTTAGTTCCATACAATCCATCTAGAGCACTGCACTCTCAACATCCAGGCTTACTGATGGTTCCTAGAATCTCCAAAAGTAGGACGGGAGCTAGAGCCTTCAGCTATCAAGCTACACTATTGTGGAACCACCTCCCTACCTCGGTCCGGGAGGCATACACCCTCTCAATGTTTAACAGTAGGCTTAAAACTTTCCTTTTTGGTGAAGCTTATAGTTAGGGCAGCTCAGGCTGCTCTTAGTTATGCTGCTATAGGTTTAGACTGCTGGGAGACTCATCATGATACACTGAGTTCTTCTCTGCTCCTCCTCCTATCTGACCTCCTCTCTGCTCCTTTTCCTCTCTGACCTCCCCTCTGCTCCTCCTCCTCTCTGACCTTCTCTCTCCTAAAACTTCTCCTCTATTCTCACCCCAGCGAATACATGTTACTTGATTGATTGATTGATTGATTGATTGATTGATTGATTGAATGAATGAATGAATGAATTAACTCCCGGTAATAAAAGTTCCTTGTAATCTGGTGGAAAAGAGCTACAGGCTGAGAAGTGGTGTAGCCTTTATCAGCTCTTTGCCAAAGATGTACTATAATTCTCTGTCTTCATCTAGAATCACTGTCACATCTTTACACCAGCCACCACTGATATTAACACACTCCTCTACGTATTGTTTTGTTCATAATGTTCCGTGTTATGGTCTCAGTAAGGTGGAGGGCATCTTTGAAAAGCCAGATCATCCTCTTCATCCCATTCTGACAAACCAGAAGAGCAGCTAGAGTCGGTAACTAACCTCATTAAGATGCAGGACTGAGAGCTTTAGAAGATGCTTCAAGCCCACTGCTATAGGACTCTTAACAGCTCAGTCTGATTGATTCTAGGGGATGCCCACCCTCCCCCTCCACATAGTGATCCCAAGTTGAGTAGGGTTGAATGAACTATGCTTTTTTATTGGCAAGAGTGACAGCCCCTCAGGCTGAAAGAAGCCAAAACTTAAGTGCCAAGAAATGCAATTCCTTAAACGTTCCACTTGAGGTTGAGTTTGACCTCAGTGATCCCAGTCATCACCCCACAGACCCTCATTATAGCAGAAGTAAACATAGCAACTGTAAGATTGTGCTTTGAAATAAGTTATCTTTTTGAATTATGTTAATGCTGCATTATTTCTCCATAAATCACAAGGGGAAGAAAATGCCTGAATTTGAAACTACACACTTTCCTTCCACAGCTGTTGCCTCCTCTTCAAAACAAAACACTAAATGTGCATACAGATATTCTAATGTTGTTTTATCTCATTACAGCAAATTGAAGTCATTTTTCCAAGCTGTGTGGAGACACAGAATGCAGCAGTAGAGTTGCATCAAGGTAACATCAGACAGAATCTGATCAATGATTTGTGACTACAGCTGTCAATCATGTATATTTAACCTCTCTGCCTGTCTGAACATGCTTGTAATTAGCTAAAAATTTGTTAATGGATTTTCTATTGCCTGAAAACACATGGAAAGGATAGATAGAGAAGTCTCATGCTTTCTCAGACCATTTGAATTATTGACATCAGTAGCAGTTTCTGACATGGGCGAAGTGGGTGAGCGCCTAGTGCAGCATTTCATGAAGGGTGCCATGAGCTCTTAAAAAAAAATTATATTATTTGCACGTCCAGTCAATCTATTACGGTGTGCCAGGGAATTGGCAAAATGGCGCCCCCTCTGTTGTGCAGGCACCCCTGCTTGCTGAGATGGTGCTGCGCGGCACTTGCACAGAGGCGGTGAGGGAAGCGGGAAGGGGGCGGGTTGGACAGTTCACCTCTAGGTCTCCCTGCTGGAACGGGCAAGGGGGAAGGGGGGGATACACTTCATAGACTAATACTCTAATGGAATTAGTGGGCTTAAGTCAGTCACACCTCGACTTTCTTCCAAATAGCCTACATTTTTTATTCATAACATTATAAATCCAGACCTATTGTTCATGCATATTTTATTTTGCTGGTTTGTGTGAAATAACTAAAAAAAACATAGAAGTACACCTCCAAGGTGGATTGGTTTAGTCTTGCCCCCTGGTCGTCTGTGACAATGTTGGGAGATGGGCAATCTGTTTATTCTCGAGTGCCAAATAAACAGAGATGGACAAGAAAAGGCTAAAACCATTAGGTGCTCAATTTAGAAAAAGATGAAAAGAAGAAGAGGAGAAAGGGGCAAAAGATAAAGGTACGCATATGTTGTCTCCACATAATTATGCATGTCATGATAATAGGGCTAAGGTTAATTAGGCAGGTTAGAACTCTTCCGTTTGTTAGCTTTTGCTATGACGCTTGCTATGCTCTACTACAACAATATTTCAGTTGAACTGAACTAACAAACATGATATATAATTTCACCATAATAATGTGTGGTGTAAAAAGACTGTTAGTGCTACAACTTAAGTTATTACTTATGTCGATCATTTGGGTTAACATTGTCCTGTCTCAAAATTAGCTAACGAAATTTCCCCAGGGTGTCATTCAAGCTAGAACCACCACTGATTGACATACATCATGTGTAGAAATAATTCTTTCCAAAAATAGGTCCCATGTGTTGTCCTAGCAAGTAACTGAAATTACTTGGTGTAAGACAACAGTGTTAGTGTGATGGGTGTTTTCAGTTTGTTTTCATTTGCTTGGTGAGTTTCACCTCCACCCTCAAATCTGTGAGACCCAAAATGAAAAACTTGAGGCTTAAAAATGTCAGTTCACAAACCACTGAGTGACAACCCTATGTTATGTCCACCTCTTTTATATAATCTGAAAAAATTGAATAGAAGAGAAGCACAACCAACATGCATGACCACTATGCCCAGTGCCATTCTGACTGAAAAGACACTTGTAAACTGGAGAAAACTGGGTGATTTTACGGAAACATGGCAGAATAATTTTATAAAGCATATAAGCACAAAATCGGTCTGTATTGAAAGACAGATGTTAAAAAAGATACAATGCAAGTCATTTGTTTTTGTTTTATTATAATGATTTTAAATAGAGACTGAGTGTTTCATGAGAATGAATTACCTTATTTTTCCTAAGACCACACAACACTAAATAAGTAAAGCTGAACTGATGACCATGAAGCACCACAGACTAAAGGTGTGTCATTGTAGACATGATTTACTATGACTGATATCACCTCTGCTCACTGTGTGTATTTGTGGTTGTCTTACCACTGCAGGAGAGTTGACCACTGCCAAATTATAGCCATAAAGCATGGAGCTCCCAAAAGAGGTAAGGAATGCCACTGCCAACAGAGAGCCAGTCAGGTGCTGCACAATAAACACACACGTGCACACACACAAAACACACACAAAAAGTGAAAAGTATGCTAGATTACTAAGTATAGTATTAGAAGTACAATATTTTCCCCTAAAGTAGACCTAAGATTACCAACAGAAAATGAATGAGTGGATAAACTAACATGATGTGAAAATATGAAACACTTAAGGCGTAGCATAGTTTTGATTCCGTTATAATGAAGTGGTCTAAGAGGAAACACACTTCAAACTCCTCACCTTGTAATCACTAACACTTGTTCATTTGTTTTTCTACTTTCCTTCTTTTCCTGAGCTGCTGGACACATTAACGTCCCCTATGGAATAATGAAGGTATTCTGAATCTGAAATAAGACTCCTGCATTACCTCGTGAATCAGGCTGTAAGAAATCAACCCTGAAAATATGAGATTTTGGTCAGTTGTTCTCCAAATGGTTGTGAGTTAAACATGTGATTTACAGCTTTAATTACAGATTGCTGTTCAAATTTAAAATGTTAAAGTTTAATTGCAAGAAAACACATTAAAAACTTTTTATTAAAGACACAGAACACAAAGTTGTTTTAAGCAAGATAAAGTGATAGATAGATAGATAGATAGATAGATAGATAGATAGATAGATAGATAGATAGATAGATAGATAGATAGATAG
>JAPQRQ010000008.1:25986986-25997245 GCA_037367365.1 Apogon talboti | reverse complement strand
GCATCTTTTTACAAAAGCCTATAAGTGCTGATACTTTTTTTTTTTTTTTTAACCTGTCCTTGTTTTTGTCTGTAGCATTCTGAGATTCCCTGAATGAAAAGTGCATTACAAATAAAATTTATTATTATTATTATTATTTATAGACTCTGGGGCGGACGTTAGTCTGATGGATGAAGAGCTCGCCAAACACTTGGAGATAGAGTTGCTTTCTCTGCCCCGTCCTGTACCGGCCAGCGGACTGGATGGTCACATTCTGGGGACTGTCACCCACTAGACCATGCCCATCCGGATGTTCCTGTCCGGTAATCACCATGAGACCCTTCAGTTTCACGTTTTGAAGTCCCCTGATCTTTCGCTGATTCTTGGATATCCCTGGCTTCGTCGACATAACCCCCATATAGATTGGTCTACAGAGTCCATGTGGAGTTCTTCCTGTCACCAGGTCTATCTTGGACAGGCTGCTGCACCTCGGCCATCCATCACTTCCTGTTTGGTCATCAACCTGTCAAAGGTACCATCTGAATACCATGATTTCCAGGAGGTGTTCAGCAAAGCTAGAGCCACATCTCTCTCCCCCCCCCCCATCGGCCGTATGACTGCGTTATCAACCTGCTGCCTGGCACCACACCTCCCAAGGGCCATCTCTACTCCCTATCTGCACCTGAAAGAGAGGCCATGGATACGTATATTAATGATGAATTGGCAGCTGGTATCATTCATCCTTCCTCATCTCCCGCTGGAGCGGGGTTCTTCTTCGTGGGCAAGAAACATGGTTCTCCTGCATCGACTACAGGGGCCTGAATCACTGTAAAGAAACGTTACCGTCTTCCCCTCATCGCCTCGGCATTTGAATTACTTCAACGAGCCACCATCTACACGAAATTGGACCTTCGCAACGCTTATCATCTGGCCCAGATTCAGGAGGGGAATGAGTGGAAAATGGCCTTCAACACGCCTACCGGTCACTAGGAATACTTAGTGATGCCTTTCGGTCTCACCAACGCACCAGCTGTTTTTCAAGCTCTCATAAACGATGTTCTCTGGGACGTGTTAAATAAATATGTTTTTGTTTATCTGGAAGATATCCTGATCTTCTCCCGTACCAAGCAGGAACACATTCATGTCCAGTCTGTTCTGCAGCGCCTCTTAGAAAACTTGTTGTTCGTCAAAACCGAAAAGTGTGACTTTCACACCACTTCTGTCTCCTAGTTCGATTACGTTCATTTTGCCTTCTTTTTACTAGTTGATAGCGTTTCTTTTTATCAGACAAATTTCTTGGTTGCGAAGGTGTTTTTACCTGTGTGCTGACAGTTTCAACAACAACAATCTGCAGTGATTAGAACAGTTCCATCTGTTTGTCTAATTTTCTGTGTCCAATAAATAAAGACTCTTACAGACTGGATCTGTCTCTCGGTGTACTGCAATTGGGTTTTAACTCACCCGTTTCATTGTATCGATTGTTGAGACATTAGGGATGGAGCTGGGAAGGATGTACAGCAGGTTAGGGTGATTAGGGATAGAGCTGGAGTAATAATAAATAATAATAAATACATTTTATTTGTAATGCACTTTACATTTGACACCAAATCTCAAAGTGCACAATGCAAAAACAACCACAGAAACAGCAACAATATACAATTAAAAAAAAAACCCAGATAAAATCAACCAGACAAGGCAGGAAGGTTTTTTTTTTTTAAAGGAAGGCTTTTAGTCCTGTTTTAAAAGTATCCACCCCCCTGAGGTGGTTTGGGAGGGCATTCCACAAACGGAGCAGCAGCCTCAAAGGCCCTGTCACCCATGGTCTTAATCCGAGTCCTGGGAGGGTTCTGTCTGAGGTGTGTGTGAGGTGAGGAGTTCCGCAAGGTAGGTGGGGGCCGCACCGTGCAGACAGTGATGGGTGTGCAGGAGGATTTTGAATTCGATGTGGAAGTGGAGGGGGAGCCAGTGCAGGGTTCGAAGGATGGGGGTAATGTGCTCATGTTTTCGCACCCTTATCAGGACCCTGGCAGCACTGTTTTGAACGTATTGAAGCTTATGGAGGCTTTTGCTAGGGGTCTCCATAAGGAGTGCGTTGCAGTAGTCCAACCTGGAGGAGACAAATGTGTCCTTTATTCCAGAACCAGCTGAAACAACAATCACAAAAGTGTATAAGTAAAAGGACATATAAAAATATCTATTTAGAAATAACAAAAATAACAACAGAATAAAAGTATATAAAAATATCTATAGATATAAACAACAACAAACAAGTCAAATGACACCTACAAACAATATGTGCACTGCAGTATTCAACACATTTGGATCCAACTTACTAACAAGTGAACATGGAATTAACATACAACTGAAAAACATTAAGACATATTGTTAATGTTTGTGTGAAAGCATAAAAGTTTAATTAAGTGATGAATCCAATGTAGAAAAGTGAGCATATAGACATTTTCTGCCTTTATGTCCTCCTCTCTTCTGAGCTACACTCCATGTTATTTGTGTTGATCCTAGCATCATGTGCGTCACAATAAGTGTTTGTGTTAAACACAACAATGGAACCAATGTTTAGCGGCAACAAAATTATGGAAACAAAGCTTTGATTCAGGAAAATTGTGATCAAATAAGTTTTTAATTCATTAGAGTTGATTAACTGATCAATCATTTCAGCTCTAGATTTAATACTGAGTCCCGTTTACACTTATCACAACCATTTCATGATAAGAGGTCAAATATTTTATTCCACCTTTGTGGGCAACAGTGTAGGAACCATAATGACCTCATGTGGGCATTGTGTTCCATCCATACCACTTTCACTAAATATTCACCAAAGTATCTCATCCTATGCACCATCTAAACCTGCGCTTCCCTCCCCCAGAAGGTCACCATGCGATCATTAGGGAGAGGATAGATGAATTACCCAGGGCCATAAAGGCCATGAGGCCCATTCAGCAGCCAAGCAAGAAATGGATGGGTCTCATTTGTTGTGATTATTATGGTAACAGCCATAACAGTCAGAACACAGACACACATGCTGCTGCTGTCATTGCCATCAGACATTCCATTATTTATGCTCAGTCTTTCTATATACCTTTCCTAACCTAGTTAAAAAGCCATCCTTTAAATATTACCCAAGCTGCATTCATAAATATTTTATTTGTTACCAGTGTAGATGTGTGTTTTTTCAGAGAACTATGTTATCAGGTGATCATGAACACAAACAACACGTTACTATTTGTGAAAACTATCTTAATAGATTAGAGATGTGATGCTACTGAAAATATGAAATTCAACTTTATCTGCATATTTAAAGCATATGTAAAGCATAAGAAATTCAGCAATTAAAAAATATATTTTTAACAATTGTTATTTTCAGCTGTGGATGGCAGTCATCCAGACATTCGGTGACAGTATTAGAAACTTTGACAGACTTTTACATTTACACATTCAAGGTCAATTATTACAGAAATATTAAGGACTCCCGTGATTGGCTTTTTAATGAATTTAATTGTTAATACACATAGATCTCAAGAGATCAACATGGTAAGAGTTTTTGTATTTTATATTTTGTATTTTATAAAATTATTTGTTATATTTTCTACAACCAGTGTCGTATAGTAACAAAGTAATAATACTTCTGTACTCAAATATGTTTTGGTAGAATTTGTATAGAAATTTTATTCTGTTTACTTTCATTTTTACTTCACGACATTTCCTAACTTCAGTTGCATACTTCTACTCTGATACATTTTTAATTCACAGTATCATTACTCGTAACAAAGAAATAAATTAAATTAAATTTGGTGTTTTCACCATTGAGATTACCGTGACCACAACAAAGTTAGGAAGGTTATTTGTCATTTGACCTCACTGTGGACGGCGCAAATGCAAATGTCGGTCCACTCTAAACCTGTTGGCAATCTGTTGATGTGAGCAGCAGTGTAATATTCAAAATTCTGACTGCCTTTGGTTGTTATTAACATTTACTTGTACTTTTGCTTTCATTACTTGAGTACATTTAATTGTAGATTACTTGATATACTTAGGTACAGTAAATAATAGATACTTAAAAACTTTAACTTGAGTAGCATTTCAGTTGGTGACATGAACTGCTGCCAAATAATTTTTTTGATGGGGGACCTGAACTTTTACTCTTTCCAGTACTTTATACAACACTGTCTGCAACTGAATCAGATTTGTCCTTAACCTAAGTTAAGTAATCAACTACTGATTGACAGATATGCTATTTTGGTCATTCATGTCCACAGTTTTTGAATAACTTTATGAGTGGACTACTTTTTGGTGCTCGGTCAGTTTCACAGACATTATATCCCTCAAGCCATGTAGCATGCAGCCATGTTTCCTTCAGTCTGTCCCACGGCAGCTGCCGATACAGATATTGTTTACCTCCACCAGTGCCTAGAAAGTCACCATATAAATCCAATCCATTATTATTATTATATTGGTACGAACATCACTTAGTAGTAATTGTAATTACTTTGTGGTCAACAATTGTAATTTTTGGTGGTAAATGTTGATCGTTCCACCATAGAAAAGATTATCAATAAAAACTCAAGTCAGGACCTGTGCTGATACTTAAGGGAATATGTAAACGGATATATACAGTAATTTAACCTTAATAATCAACTGACATTACATAAAGCCCTTGCATTTACAGTTTTATGAACTGGGTGTTTGTGGTGTATATGAAACAAAAAAAATATCTGCAAACAATACTCACAACATAGCACAGGTTGTAGTTCTTGAGGTGGACAGCCTTTGTCCTTAGCCAAGTAAAAAGATCTATGGCACACTACTACTGTTACATTTCAGAGAAATTCTATTGTATGTAGACTTCAGGTCATAAATGTTCTGCACCGTGTAGTCCTAGAGAAAAGGGTACTCAGAGCTCATCTGTGAACCCTTATAACACTGAGCTTCACATACTGTATATAAAATTATGTATTGTTATGGATGTGGCAGGAGGCGTAGACTATGGAGAAAAAAAAAAGGAAATGAAGAGCTGCAGTTTTCCCTTCAAATGGGATATAACTTCAGAAAAAATATTAATGATGAATGACAATTTTTTAATCCCATTAGAACTCTGCTACCATTTACAAATTTATCTAGATTTAAAATATAATTTTACAAGAAAATTGTAGCTAATAGTAAAGATAGTAAAGTAACATCTAGTTGTGTTTGCAACAATTTCATGCATCTCTCACATAATACATTTCATCAACACTGAGAATAATTTCAGTACCAAAGTGGGCCTTGTGTTTTTAATTGAAACCCCCTGGTTTTGGGGATGGATTCTGCACCTGATGTTGGCAAGCTGGTGTGACAAAAAATCTATTTACCAATCTATATACAATAAACATTACACAATGCAACACCATCCAAAGGTTGGCATTGCATTGTGTAATGTTTATTTAACCTACGGTATATTTGTTAAAACAGTAATTTTAAAAACATGGATAATGCAAATTGTCAGTTGGTCACTAAGAAATAATATTTCATTTTTAATTTTCTTTGTATCAAGAATTTAACCCAAGTATGTCAGGAATGCTTCAGAAGTTCCTGAATGCCTGAAACTAGTTCTCTTGATTTGTAACTCTGATCACACTAACAGTTAATGGTTAGAAGACACATTTTCAAGCTGGTTTTAGATGCCACTGTTTTAAGTGGTAAAGTTTGGAGTTGTGGTAAATAGTGTGCATGGAAATTATTGCTGAAGTTATAGTGAAATCACAGGAGCAGTGGGAGGGTGATAGCCTCTCCGGTGCTGACATACCTCACCACACAGGCACAAGGCGAGAAATTAAGAGTTGGTTGGTGCTGATAGCTCTTGCTAATGTCACAGGCCAAGACATTACACACAAGTACTGCCATTGCACATGCTGCACATCCGGTAGATTTAATGTATTGCACATTGTCAAATGATGTGTCAAAGGTGAAAATGTACAGACGCACAGCAGCTGGCTACCAGCAGCAGCAGCAGCAGTTCTCTGAACCGATATGTGGAAAAGTGGAAGAGAACTGTAGGCCAGTTAGCAGAGAGGATGTAATCAGCATAATGGTCAGTCATAGTGACACTCTCTGGCCCATTGACTTCTATGGTCAGATTCAATTTCAGCTTGTATGACTGGGTTGCTGTGCCATTAGCTGGCAGCTACATCTCACTCCTGCAGACTTCAGGGGTCTGGCCAAATTTTAAGGCCAATTGACTTTTAATATGAATCATGCTGGGATGCCAAGGACTCATCCCATCGCTAGAAATTAACACCCTGGGGCACACATACTTCTCCAAATGGGCATATGTCATGACATTTACTTGCACATACACACACACACACACACATACTGACTGGTAAACGGTTATTAATGGCTTGAATGAGTACTGTGATTGTTTTCCCTGCAATGAGACATGCATCATATGGTGCAGCCTATACAGATAGGTCCCCAGTAAAGTCAGGCCATTGCATTTAAGGTTGTCAGCAATGCACACTGCTCAACTCTCACCCCTGGGTTCACCATCTGGAGTTGGTCCCCGGGTGCCTTCAATGGCGGTTCACTGCTCCTAATGCTAATTGCTAATGCTAATGCTAGGCGTCTGTGTATTAGGAAGGGTACAATGCACAGACTGAAATACCCTACTGGAATCTATTTAACCTTTAATCTCCCAGAATTTTGCCATCTTCGACTCAGTAATGTCTTTATTGGGGGGGTCACACCCACTGACAGGTCACAGAGTGGTGATTATCATAGCCTATCCAACTCATTTTCAGTGGTTAAATTAGCTTTAGTGAGGAGGGAGAGTAGTGATAGCACTGCTTGAGACTTTTCTCATAGTGCTATTAAATTGATAATACATATATCACTTTGTTTTTATTATTATTATTTTTTTTTTAATATTATATGTCTAAATATTAAATTAACCTAAAAAAATCCCTCAGTGTCTGCTTCATTGTTTAGACCTAGGCCTAGGCCTATGGTATTGAGTGTCTGAATGAATGGCCAGAATCAGCTTTACCTAAATAGTTTACTTAGGCTATATAGCAAATACTAGCCTATACAATGTGTCCCTAAAGTCTGAACACATAAGGCAAAAATGCATATTTTCAAGAAACAAAATTTTTCAGCAGCATTTTATTAAATTGGAATATTAGCAAATAACATCTTCAATATGATTTCTGTCATACATGATGCAAAAGTTGATGCTTTTTGCAAGATTTACATAATCTCCACATTGCCGTCGATTTCCTATGTGTCCAGACTTCAGGGACACCCTGTATAATGTGCTGCCACAAATACTTCAGTGGGCTATTTCTAGACTAATATACAGTTAGCTCTGCAGCAAACCTGTTTTGTAAAATTGGGATTATTGACCTGATAAGGACTGAAGCTTTAGTGAAAAGATCATTAAGTGTTCACACCATCAATTTGGATTTGCTGATGGACTTGGTGGTGTGTCGAGGGTACAGGTAAGGTATGCTACAGTATTTGGAAATTTGCTAGCTGGTAGCTATTGGCCACAGACTTGTATGTTGATGCAAGGTTTTGAGGAAACTTAATGTGTTATGAACCATTAGGGTGTCATTAGCTTGTGTTTCCATTACAGTTTTCCGCAAAATAAAAGCGATATTTCTACAATTTCAACAAAGTAGAACTGCTACTTGTAGGTGTTTCCATTGAAGAGTGTTGATGCATGATTCTTGTAAAGTCCTGTCTTGCAACGTGTTGTAATTCTCGTAAAATACTGCAGCAGACACAGAGCTAGAGCTATGGAAATAATTAAACCAATTCCAGCTGAAACATTCTGATATTGTTCAAGCCCTTGAAAGCTTGTCGGGGAGGTCCGTGCAGTCTGTGCATGCCTCATAATTTCACTCTGCAGGGCACCTGATCATCCCAAGGCAAAGTCCTTATTTATGGCACCAGCCACACATAATGGATTTCTGGGAGAGAATTGTACATCAGGAATTCACCAACGAGTTGTGGATCCAGAATTTCCAAATGAACCAGGCAATGAACTGTGTGATGTTATTGAACCTCTCGTGGCACCAGACATGTCATGTCTGTGACTAGTGAAAATGTGCAAAATGTGTTTCCATTACACTTTTGCGCTATACTTCGATATGTAAACATCTCAAAACCACCTCATGACAGCCTAAAAACTGTTTTTGCGATCCTTGACAGTTTTTGTGACATTTCAGTGTTTCCATTACCAGCTTTCTATTGTGCAATTTACATTTTGCGCATTTCTGAGTGTAATGGAAACCCAGCTGTTGATAGTCATTGGCGTTGGTAATCTTTGACTTTCTCTGGATGTGAGGTAAATTATGCTGCAAAGTTGAGTCATGATTTTTTTCTTGGCGAGGACGCCTTGGCTTCTGCTTGACTAACTCATGCTAGTTGGCTTTTTAAAGTTCTAATCTGTGTGAAAGTTTGTCAGTTACACCATTTAGGTTATCTGCAAGATAATTTAGAATCCAACTCAATTTTGAAGAACAATCAAAAAAAAAAAAAATTACTACCTTGTTTCACTAGTCTAGAGAGTATTTCATACTCTGTAGGCCAGGGTTGTCCAATATGTTGATCACGATCAACCATTAGATCGTGACGGTAGTGTGGGTAGATCGCAGGACATTAAACATGAGCTAAAATTAAATTAAAATGGTTTAGCTCATGCTCCTTTTGGGATTCGAATGCCAGTCTTCCACAGTACAGTCAATAGTATTACGTACTGAGCTACCCAACCACTGAGATAAAAGGTAGTAATATTATCTAATGAGCTATCCGCTGATATATGTATTAATATATAGTGGTGGTAGATCATTTTGTCTTGGTCATTTTAAAAGTTGCTCACAAGCCGAAAAAATGTGTGCAACCCTGCTGTAGCCTCTAGAATTCTAGGATCTGTTTAGAATAGATCATGGATTAGATGAGCGGTGCATTGATATTTACATATTGAGATACTAGAATCATAGAATGCATTATGACGTGACATCTGACAATCCCATGTAGCCAATTTGGATGTGTCTTTGGGTCATCTTGCACTCATTCAACTTCATAGTTTATCAGGGGATAAAATTGAATAACAGAAATAGTAGAGAGTTGTTTTACATTGAGGGAGGCGGAGCTGAGCTCTGGTGCACTCTGGCCTAATTTAACCTATGCTCATTTTACTGCACCAGGTAATCAAATTATTCAGTACAATAGCCATTTGTTGTGAAAGACATACTTTTTTTACTTGACTTTTATTTAACTTAGGTAAGTCAACTGTGAACCAATTCTCTTTTACAAAGGCAACCTGGCCAAGAGACAGCACAAAGACAGGACAAACAAAATATATAGATAAATAGAGTTAAAAAGCACTTTATCCAAAATTCAAGGATTTCAAGCACCCTTAGGAAGTCTGAATATACCCCTTCATCATCCATTTTCCTTGTGTAGGTCCTGTCCAGATAGTCTATCATTAAATTATACAATGCAGTATGTATATATGTGGGTGAGCACTACAATCTTCAAGTGAAAGCACCATAAAGGCAAAAAAAAACAAACACATTGGTGAAGTTATATTAAAACATAGCCAAACTTTATCAGTACAAAAATATGATTGTGGTAAAAAAATAAAAAAAAAAAAGGCAAAAAATGTAAAATTAAAAAAAAGTTTGCATTTGTGACATTCCCAGAAGGTGCTTCTTTTGTACTCTGATGTGACAGTGTAAATTTTGAGAAAACAAAACTTGTGTCATTTTCAAACCATTTGGCCACGGATGTACTATGACCTGAGAAATAATATATATTTCTTATTTTACTTAAACTCAACTTTCTACCTCACATACAACTACGAGTCAAATTTTAGTTTTTAACCTATCCAAAAGGAGAATGTGGAACCTGAAGGTGTATGTTGTCATGTGGCTTTTGTAAACGCAACAGAAAATTACAAATTTTACATTTACCGGACTAGAGGTTGCCAGCTAGGTTGCCGGATCCAGTGCCTACTACAAGGAGCTACCATGGCAAGTGACGAGTCCAACACTGTAAGTTTATTGTCTGTTAATTATGTTTGTGCTTCATGCATGATGGTTTGCGAAGTAAATATGTATAGCAAAAATTGCCTAATGGCCATAAGCCAAATAATTTTAAGTCGTGTCCACGTTTCAGTATCACAATTAATTGGCTGTTGCAGGGTAATAATAATAATAATACATTTTATTTGTTGGCGCCTTTCAAGTCACCCAAGGTCACCTTACAGAGAATAAAAACAC
>JAPQRQ010000008.1:25958212-25971691 GCA_037367365.1 Apogon talboti | reverse complement strand
CCCCAACCCCCCTTCCCCCAACCCTAACCCAGTGGAAAAGGGACTCCAAGGCCTTATTCCAAGATCATGCCCTTCTCATTTACTTTGTCTTTTCCTTTGACATTTGGCCTCCTCTCTTTCATTGGCTACATACAACATTCGATAGATTTCTACTTGTATCCATTTGATAATCCATTATTATTATTATTACTATTATTCATATTATTATTATTATTATTATTATTATTATTATTATTACTGGTGTTGTTGCTAAAAATTTGGACACACTGAAATCAAATCAAATTTTATTTATATAGCGCCAAATCATAACAGAAGTTTTCTCATGGCACTTTATATATAGAGCTGGTCGAAACCAAACTCAAGCTAATTTACACAAACCCCCAGGAGCAAACAGTTGGTGACAGTGGCAAGGAAAAACTTCCTTTTAACAGGGAGAAACCTCGAGCAGACCCCGACTCCTGGAGGATGGTGTCTGCCTTGATCAGTTGGGGTTAAAGAGAGAGGGTAAAGCACGAGAAAGAGAGAGACAGAGAAAGATTGAGGAAGGGGGGAGAACGGTGAAATAGAAGGATAAACATGGATGCACAGCAAACTGAACTAGAACTATTAAAAAGTGGTGTTAGTATAATTACCAGTAACTACAACAAATGTCCAGAACTGTTAATACTACTACTACAAATACAAGTATTAACAGTGGATGTACCGATACTACAACTGCTAGTACAACTAATAAAAACTTCTACCATCTAATAAACACTATTACAACTATATGGATAAATACACTGGTAAAAAAAAAATACACTTACACAGATACATGTTTGCTTGTTTTTGTGACAGATCCGTGTGTGTGTGTGTGTGTGTGTGTGTGTGTGTGTGTGTGTGTGTGTGTGTGTGTGTGCGTGCGTGCGTGCGTGTGCGTATGTGCGCGCGTGTGTGTATTATTGATAATTTCACGCTACTTTTTTTTATACTTCCATGAAGCAAGTGTAACCACATGTTTCCTCTGGGATTAATACAGTATTCTGAAGCTGAATCTGAATTTCCGTCGTTTCCTCTAATTGCCACAACTCAGGATATGACTACATCAGAGAGAGCGAGAGAGAGAGAGAGAGAGCGAGAGAGAGAGAGAGAGAGAGAGAGAGAGAGAGAGAGTTGATTTCTTTCCAGACAGTAAATGCCGTGTTGGTGTTGGTCAATCTCCGCTGTTTTCGGTGCATCAGTGCATTGTGGACTGGGACCCGTGGCAGTCTTTCACCGTTTGTTCAAAATGTGGTGAAGGATGTGTCTCTGTGGCGGACACGCGGCTGCAGAAGCACCTGTGATCCGAACGCCGGATGTCTGGTCGCGGCTTTAGCGCAGGCTTTCAGTCTGAGTCAGTCTTACCTGGATCATCACAGTCCGAACCCCGGTGACGCGCCTATGACTTCGAAGGAGGGCTCCACATGCGCCCCGGTGCTGAAGGACCAGACCGACCGGAGGATCAGTCCGCTGGACCAGCTCCCTCCGCCGGCCAACTCCAACAAACCCCTGACGCCGTTCAGCATCGAGGACATTCTCAGCAAACCGTCGGTGAGAAGGAGCGTCATGTGTCCCGGGGAGAAGCCCCCCGCGGCCCCGGCGGCTCTGACCGGACGGGTCCCCGGTCACACCTCCCCTCTGTGCGCCCTGGAGGAACTGGCCAGCAAAACTTTCAAAGGCCTGGAGGTCAGCGTCCTGCAGGCGGCCGAGGGTAAAATCTTCCTGTTTATGGGGTTGATGATTACTATGGGGTTACAAAAAAAGTGCAATAAACAATATAATATGAATATAGGCTAATATGTTGGTCTGAGTTCAAGGACGTAGACATAGCCTAACTGTGTTTGTTTTCTACGACGAGAGTCCACACTTATTTCACCCTAGTGTGGTTTTCAGTAGGTCATAATATCATTACTATTTGTTAAAGATCGATCTGACAGAATCACAGCTCTAAAGGGTAACCAACGTTGATCGTTAGCCTATAGTTAATAGCTATACATTATTTAAAAATAAATATTAGCTTAAGTACGATAGTATGTGTACAGAAAAAGTAATTTCATAGCAGGTACTCTTTTATGTTTTCCTGTTTTCACTCTCAAATATTCTACCTGTCTTCTGCACTTTTTTTCTGTATTTTGATGCTGTAAACCCTACAATTTCCCCACGGTGAGATCTATAATAATAAACAATCTTATCTTATAATAATTATCATAGATAGATAGATAGATAGATAGATAGATAGATAGATAGATAGATAGATAGATAGATAGATAGATAGATAGATAGGGGAAAAGTAGAAAACAAGAGCACATTATACATAATAAATTAGAGGTATAAAAACAGACCTGGATAAAGAAAAGCTGTATAATTAAACTTTAAGGTGCAAACATTAAATGTAATAAACTAATAATAATAATAAACTGGAAGCGCAAATAAATCTTTCCTTTATGAAGGTTCACAGTGACTCGTTGAAGTCAATGCGGTCGCAGATACAGTGAGAATAAGATTCATCATATGAAACTGTTTATTGTCGGTATAATACTTTAGCTGGTGTGTAATTATTTATGAATTTTAATACAATAGTGGTTTTAAATTTGAGGGTAGCCACTTTGTGGTTGGTAGGTTGAGGATATGAGTTTGATAAACTATTGTTAACCATGTTATCAGTACAGTTTATATAGTCACACCTGCATCTGACTGCATTTGCTCATCTTTCTTAGGCCGAGACTGCCTGACGCTCTATGGTCAGAGAAATAACCCGAAGAAGCGGCGGAAATCCCGCACCGCCTTCACGAACCACCAGATCTACGAACTGGAGAAGCGTTTCCTGTATCAGAAGTACCTGAGCCCGGCGGACCGAGACCAGATCGCTCAGCTGCTCGGTCTCACCAACGCGCAGGTCATCACATGGTTCCAGAACCGACGGGCCAAGCTCAAGCGGGACTTGGAAGAGATGAAAGCCGACGTGGAGTCCGCCAAGGCCGTGGGCGCCGTGGCCTTTGACAAGCTCTCCAGACTGGCAGAGCTGGAAAAGTGCGCGGCGGGAGGGGTGTTGGACATCCAGACCGGGTCCCACCACGACTGCAACGGGACGCAAACGCCGCATTTTTCACCCGCCTTGGCGCAGGACACGGACCTGCACGGGAGCAAGTACTGCTCAGAAGAAGAAGACATTGACGTGGATGAATAAACAGGAGAGCTGTGAAAAGTGCCAAGTAACGCTTCATTTACAGAAGGTTTGACTTTGAAAGAATTTCTCTTTTACATGAACATGTCAGTAACTGCGAAACGGGAGATTACGCACTAAACCAACCACACACCACATCACACAAAGCCAGGAGACTGAGAGCGTGCAGTTGGTCACAGACTGGTGATCACTGCGGTAAAATTTGCTGCAGATTCACTACTTTTGTTTTGATTTGGTTAGAAAGTATCAAATTGACCTGTTTCATTTCAGACGAAAAAACAGGCTGACATTTTTGTTGTAACACAGACGAATGTAGCCGGTTGTGGGTAATAAATCAGAATTTGATATATTTATAATGCTTTGTATAATCATTAAGTGCCTTTCAATACCCAGTACGCATAAATTAACCTGTATACAACATGCTGTAAAATATGTCATTATGTCATCATCTGAAATATTGATGAATCTGGCGTTTTTATGCCGTCATTTAACTTTTAATTCAGTTTCAATTCTAGGTCTGGTGTAAAATAGTTTGTTTTGGCGCCTACTGTCTGCACATTTAAAACAGCTTTTTAACACGCCTTACGTGTTTTTTTATATGGTACAAGTGTATGCGCATGTCGGTGTCGCACCGTCCGTGGTCGTGGAACAAAAGGTGGCAGAGGAGACTGATGGCTGATGGGGAGGCCATATGGTTTCTGAATTCTCCTCTCAATTACGAGTCACTTTGATGGATTGATTTGGCCCGTCTATTGAGCAGCGAAGCGCCCTTTTTGTTGCACATAATACACACACAGGCCCAGAGACCAGCCTCTGGGCCGATGCGTAAAAATGGTCATGAATAAGACTGAATTCATTGGAGCTTTGTGGTGATGAAATAACAGACATGAAAATGACAGAGGTCTGTCACACACTTCATCTGTTCTTCATCATTCAGTCTGACATCTTCAACAGCTGTTTTCATCTCACTTCGGTGTTTAAAGAAACAACCTGAAAATGACTATGAATAACATGTAGTTCTACAAATTGTTTGGATTATATTTAATATTCGGATTGTTTCGTCAACTGGAAATGTATGTAAATAATCTTTTTTTCAAACAACAAACAACGAACAAAAATTGTAAATCCTTTTATTTCCATATGAATTTCAGTGTTTCGTCATGATATATTAAACCACATTTATGTGCAACGTCCCTAATGGCGAATTACGATGATGAGGGCTTGGTAAATCAACGTAAATAAAAGAAATTATTTGTTTTTAGTAAACTTAACATTGGATACCTAACGTATTAGCTTTCTTTACTGAGAATTGTTCAGACAAGTTTCCTTAAGGGTCAAAGTAAAAATCTAAGGTTTCAGGAAACTCAAACCTTAGATTTTTAGATAATGTTTAATACCAATAATAATACTACTAATAATATTGTTATTAACAATTATTATTTCTAACAACTATTATTATTATTACTACTCAGATTAAAAAAATACCAATTTATTTTAACATGTCAATGAAACCTCAAAATAAAATACAGTAAAATAAGACGTATTTATTTATTTACAGAAATATAGCATTGGAAAATATACGTTTTGGAAGATTACTTAATTTTACATTGTTTTTACATTGTCAGATGTTTTGAATTTATTTTTCAGTTATTGGAAAATTATGGTTTTTGGTGTCTTTTGTCAAGTGGTGGTAGTGGCCAGTAATATATCCACTATTCATAGATATAGTTAAAGTCATTGTGTTTTGTTCATTCAGTGTTTTGTTCATATTATTCATTCTTGTGTAGTTTATCATCCAGTATTCCATATATGGCCTCGCTGATAAACTGTGACAACAGCATTGTAAAGGTTAATATTTAAATATATAGTATAATCTATTTAAGAAGAATATTACTAAATTTTCTTGCTTACTGTTTTTTGTCAGAAGTAGAAAAACTCAGTTTTTCAGGTTCTGTTACAGCGTGAGTCTATGAATAGAATAGAATAGAATAGAATAGAATAGAATAGAATAGAATAGAATACATTTTATTGTCACTTATAGAAACAATGAAAATCAGTTTAGCAGCTCTCTCTGTTTCAGTTTTGTGTGTGTGTGTGTGTGTGTGTGTGTGTGTGTGTGTGTATCACTAATAATTATGCTGAAAATAGGCCTACATACTGAAAAATATTAACCTTATATAAAGACATAAAGAATAACAGAAAATATACAAAAGGCCAACCCTATACCACAAATACATTAAATATATGCAACATATAAAGGATATATATATACAGGTAATAAAGGATACAAGGTCAAATTAAAGACAATGTACATGAGGTGAGTATTGCACTGAGGGAGGATGTGACCCTTCTGCAGGTCAGCTCTGACTGAAGTCCAGTCTTTAAATTCTGTTATAGTCAAAATTTGAGAAGGAGCTGGAGGCACAGCTTGATTGATCGCGAAATAGAGTGGATTTGAAGGTTTTAGTTATAACGTTCCTGTGGAGCCCGTTAACACTTCAAACCTCAATTTTACGGGCTATTGAACTAAGCATGTGCCTGACAAAACTGATATATGTATTAATTTACTTTAACCAGTGATTAATTTCTATCCAAAAAGAGAATTACACAAACCCCATCCACTGATCCCTAGTAAATTTGCATATTAATCAAATTGTAGCTGATAATTCAGATGGAGACATGGATTAGTAGGCATGCTCTCTCTACACCCCCCCAAAAAACACCCCCTCCAACCCCCCCAGGGCAGTGCTTTGTCTCTCCCTGGCTGCTTGTCATGTGTATTAAAATCAGAGATGCAGAACGAGCTCGGCTGGCTATTTGGTGAAAACAGAAATTGCCTGTCCACTTTTATGATGTGCTCATGCTGAGCAGGTTCTTCTTAATGTAGCCTGTCAAAGCGGCCAAGGATTTACACAGGCTGAGCATGAGGCTGTGTTAGTTTAGCCTATTAGTGCCTGTTGATTGGTTCTAGGCTGCTACGGTGGCCTGTGAGGCTCACGTGTGTAAATCTTAATATACTGATGTATGGAAACTAAGCCTTTGAATCTTAATGGAGGGAAAACAGATTGAAAACAGAATTTAAAAACCATTAAACGTCACCAGAATAATTGTATACAGACTGATTTAAAATCCTGATCTTCCTTATACTCGAAATGGAAGTTGTTTACAGACAATATATTTTCATTGGTTTTGCACAAAAACAGCCACTAACCTGATCTACTGTGCAATATCTTCTGGTTGTGACTACAGTATTAACCCTTAAAGATCCAGAACTACTTCCAAATGAATTTTTTCTCTAAATCTAACATTTCAGGAGATTTATCACCATTTATTATAATGTTATCCTCTCCATTTTTGCAATTTTCAGTGTAAATCAGGTATTTTATTATATTTAATTCACTGATTATGTAGATGTTCATTAAAGCTCAGGGTACTTTCAAAGGTTATTAGATCAAAACAGAGAAAACTGAAGAAAGAGACTTTTACAGCAAAATATTGATAAAAACAAGTGTCTACAACTACTGTCATTTGTCTTTATGGTGAATCAATGTTGTAGAAGATGACAGTGTTTCCATGTTCACTACAGAGCCTCTGAACGTCCAAGTGAGTCATATCTGATAACCATGAAAAGATGACAAACTGCATTTTACACCAATTATTTACATGTATTGATAGGTTTAGTGGATCAACATGTATTAATTTTTGGGTAATATCAGCAATAATATTAACTCATAAAGACCCAAAAATATTACCTAAGTATAGTGGCAGCCCTTAAGTAGTGAAAGATGCTTTATTTATTTGCTTGTTTGTTTGTTTGTTTCATAAGATAAAAGAAAATCTGTTTTTATATATCAGCAAATTGACCATGAATTTAAAGGAGCGGAAAGAAAGGCAATTATATTGGCTTATATTTTCTGCTTCTTCAACAAAATACTTGTGAGTCTACATCAAACACAATTATGAAATCAACCTCTTAATACAATATCTGACAATACATACTGCTGCAAATCATCATTTGGGGAAAAAAATGTTTTTTAATTCTTTAATTTCTCATTTTCTTTTTATTTTAACAGCCAAGCACTATAAAAAAAGCTGAACAAAAAAGTTTAAAATAAGCATAAAGCATCTAAATTAGAAATAAAAATGACATTTTAGATTATTTTAAACATGCAAACATAAACTTAGCAAGTTTTCACATATTAACACATAACTGAACGAACAAAAATGTCTAAATTTAATGTTTTAATTGAAGAACAGAACAGCACAAAACAATACAGCTATTTTCCTTTTTTTAAAACATTCCCAATACCGTCCTGGATTAAACTGCTTTAAGATACTTGTTGGCCAAAGAAAGTTCCTGCAGATAAAATTAAAAATTACGTCTGATTGAATGCGATGTATTAATTTTTTTTTTTTCCCCAAACCAAGCACCGTGACTAAACCTGCCCAAGTAACTGGTTTTGCAGAAAAGAAAACTACTGACAACATTTGACAACTAATCTCCTCTTAAAAAAAACAAAAAACAATTCAAATGAAATTTTCACTCTGTAATGTCATTATTCAATATGTGGTCATTTTGTCACCTCATTACCTGCTTTACCTTCAGCCACCTCTATGAAAAACAAATGTCCCTGATTTTTAGACTATAAACATTTAGGGTAAAGTTGAGCAACAGTCAACTTTACTTGTTCAAGGATGCTTTGAAAACAAACAAAAAAATGTATAAAGGTCAATGAACTGATTTGTGGCAAATCATTATGAGTAAACTTTTGAGGCAACCTCTTATTTGATGTGAGAATTCAAAGACTAGTCTAATAGATATGAGCTTTTTTCCTTCCATCTCACTAAGTGAACAAGCTAGAAGGTATGAGGAGTCACGTGTATTTTTGAAAATAGGTTTAATTTAAAATAAAATAGAAATACAAATCAGCAAAAGTCAAGCTATAAAGTTCTGGCCTGATAAAAGAAAAGAAATTAAAGGAACTAAAGTAATGTAAGACAAAGTAAAGAACAGACAGCAGATCAAACACAACTACAAATATATAAAAGAAACAACAGAACAGCTAGTCTGTGCATTTATTTCCAAATTACAAACATAAGTTTTCTATGATGTCAAATAATATCTCCCACCAACTGTATAAACACCAGGGGGCAGTAGCACCTTGTACTACTAGTAAATTGACACTGGGCGAAAATAAAGTGAGAAGCCCATTGTTAGTCCATCTGTGTCACACTATCGCTAAGGTTTCTGTGTAAATCAGAAACTCAGCTGTTCATTCACTACCAACTTGTGTAGAAACAGTGTTGTAACTTCAGCATAGAGATCATAATGGCAGCTTTGTGAAACTTAAGCCATCATTGTGTTTACTGACTGTGATGTTTCATGTGAATTCTTTGACACTTTCATATCTTGGAGCCATTACACATGCACACAATCAAAATATTTCAACAACATACTTATTTTAATTTTCACATTAACAGCTTACAGCTCATGAAAATAAATTTAGATTTAATGTTAATTTAAGAACTTTAAATCATTGTCTCTAAATGTTGGACTATTTCATAAGACCAAAGTGTAAAGGTTGTGTAATACAAAAATGTCAGGCTTCTGAAAAATATGTTCATATCTGGATTCAGTACTTTGTCTGGGCTCCTTTTGCATGACCTGGGGTTGATCAGCATGACCCAGATTGATTTGATAGTGGAATTACCAGTAAAATACTATTACAATGATTTTTAAATGATGGCAACACCAACATTTTCTCTCTGTTTTAGTGTGAAAAAGTAAATTGCATGATGAAAATGTTTACATCTACAAATTATCCTTTCATAAACCTGAAATTTCTCAACAAAAATAGGTGGAATTTTAGCAATATCATGCCTGTCACTAAATGTTTTGTTTTGTGCCTATTATGATACAGTTAAAACGGCACTTATTTTTCTTGAGAAATTTCAGGTTGTTCATGTTATGCACATATTTAAAAAGACAGTTTGTAAGATGTAAATATTTTCATCATCTAATTGTACTTTTTTCACTCTAAAATATAGAGAAAAGTTTAGGGTTGACATTATTTCTACGTTATTATGATGGTGTTCTACTGGTTCAACCCACTTGAGATCACATTGGTCTGTACTAACCTGAACTAAAATGAGTCTGACACTCCTGCCATAGATGGAGCTAAGGTCAGGCCAATTAACACAGTATACTATGATCAGTAAATCAGTTTAGGGTATTCCATGGAGGATCCTGATGCCCTGGAACAGCCACTGGTCCTGCTACATGTTTATATGTAAGGCAGCACTTGGCCACCTGTCTTTCTACATATCGTTAGCCTCGTAGCATAATTGCCTAGGTCATATTTTTTTCAGCCAATGATATCCAGCCAGATATCACAATTTGCCAAAAACATGACTTGGTCAAGGTCAAAGTCAAAGTCAGCTTTATTGTCAGTTTTGCCATATGTACATCACATAGAGAGAACTGAAATGACAAAACTCTAAGGCCCCACAGTGCAAAATGAACATAGTAGAAAGGAAAATACAAAAATTAGAAACAAATAGAACAGAATTATGCTTTGAGGCTAACAATTTAAACATTAATTGCACAGAAAACTTTTGATACTCATTCTCTCTGGACAAACGATCATTGTTGCTTTCTATTCCAGGTGACACGGTGGTGTTGCAACACGGTCTCACTCCTCAGTGTCACATATCAATGCTTGGTCAATACCCTCTGGCATCGACGCAGCAGTTGGCTCTTTTGTATATGGTCGTCATCAAGGTCATCATGCTCCCAGGTCTCATCTACACATGCACATTGCATATTTGTCAGAATGCTGGCTAGTACGAAGCAGAAGAAACCTGGGAGCTCCAGGTGAACTTGTAGATAATATTTTGAGATAGTTCTTATACTCAAGGGTCTAGAGAGTCCAGCGGGATCCAGCAAACTGAGCCGAGAGTCACTGTTTTCAATATGAAAATGTTATGTAAATCATGCCCTCCTAGCCCTTCCCCTCAAACCCTCCCCTCCACGCCATAAAGATGACAGAAATTTGTAACTGAAAAACCACAGTAAACATAAAAAAACTGTGATCAAACAGAAAAGCATCATCGAAATTATACTGTCATTGATAAAACAGTGACGTCAAATAAAAACAATATGATTTTAATTTAAAAACACATCAGAATGCAAAAAAGTAATAAAAATGAAATAATATAACATTTGATGTCTGTGTTTTAAACTTCAGTGAAACATTATCAATGCCAATACCTGTTTTGATGCCATTAAACTTTTTTACAATACACGTTTTTCAATTCCAATGTTTCTTTTTGCAGTTTCAGGGTGGGTTTTCAATGAGAAATGTTATTTTTAATATCAAACATTAAAGTCATTGTTTTGGCTCCATACATGTCCAGGGTGAACTCATAAGTCCCTTTTACACAGCACTTCTGTTTCCTTTATTCGACGTCTGTGTAAACAAAATGGTGGGATCATTTGGTCCCACCTCCGTCACGGCTCTGTAACGCCTCTGGAGGTAGTAACAGAGCCGTGATAAAGATGGAATCATGATTATGGAAAGCTATGTAAAAGGAACACCTCCCGTTCCGCAACTGAGGTGTGACGTTTTGATGATGTATTGCATGTGCGACCCCCACGCCAGGGGGATATAAAAATGAGCGCGGGCAGTTAACGGACATATTATATAGGACTCTATCCATGCTAACATTTATGAAACGGTGAAAGACTGTTTGTCCTTCATTGTTATTTTGAGAGGCAACACCGCTATGCTCGGGGTATTTCCGACACGCAAGTTTACGTCACACCATAGGCTACTCTGCACTGCGTCACCGCCCCTTTGATTCCGGAACGCAGGTCCGCTGTGTAAAAGTCCAGCCTGTCTCACCTCTGTGACTCCTTTGGCATGGCTGTGGAAATCAATGGTGGAAAAAAGGTGGGATCACCATCTCACCTTTTTTCCGGGATATCTGTGTAAGAGTGGCTACTGATAACCTGGATAAGCTCCAGCACCCCTCTGTAGAGGATGAAACAGTGTAGAAGATGATGTTTTCTGTTCCATATGCACATAGAGGCTTTTGTTTACTCTGCACCTTATGCATGTCGTTTACATGACTTTCATTTGCCTTCATGATGTAATTTCTAGCCAAGAATACTGTTTGAACACTTACTGGACCTTCCAGACACAGAAAAATAGCAATTATGCATTTCCTAAGAGGGATTAAATGGACTTCGCATATCACAATGTTTTGCTTTCCATCCATCAAATGTTGTTTGTACAATAATTGCTAAATGATTGTTTGATTACGGTGATATAAACCTGCAATCCCATCCTCAGAAGAAACTCAACAAACACAGGCTGTTTCTCTGCTGTCCCTCTAATGACACCTTGTGGGGGTTTTCCATATTACCTACCACATTCGTGGACTGTATGTATGATAACATTGGACCCGTCAGAATTTGCCGATTAAGTCACTGTATCAGTCAAGTGTATTAATCATTTTTGTCACCAAACATATGTTTCTCCTGCTAAATATTAAGATTCTTTTTTTTTTTACCTGTTTAACAGCTGGCAGTTAATTGTGGCAAACGAGGCTTCATATTAAAGTAATGAATCAAAGAATTCACCTGACAAGATGAAATACAGCTTAATAGTTTGATGTAATGCTGAAAAATCTACAAAAAAAGAGTTAAAAACCAAACAGAGTTGTTTCAGACACTTTAGATTTTGCCCCATCTATAGAAATGTAATTTGTTAGAGTTACTGAATGTTAACATAACAGATTTGGATATGAGTAAAACTTGTGTATCTTGGTGAGACTTTACTCCATTCAGTGTTCGGACATTATTCCACCTTATAACCACGCAATTACAATTACACCCAGCAATAATTTTGCACTCTTATTTATGTAGTCTTATACATTCTTATCTGGTACATAGCCTATTGTACAAATTGCTGTTGTAGTTGCATTTTAATAGAATGTTTTGATATGTGTATTTAGTGCACATACAGATATATTTCAAATTTTATAGGTGTATATATTTTGGAATATTGATCATTTCCTTCCTGTTACTTTTTATTATACCTTTATTATACTAAACTGCAACTGAACACACAACAATTCCTCCTGCGATTAATAAAGTAATCTGATTCTGATTATGAAGTATGCCTTCGCTGTTCACCACAAGAGGGCAGTTTCTTACTGCATCTGCGACCGACAACATCCAAAGCCACTTGTGTATAGAAACTCCTGGGATGTTCTACTGCAGCTGTTTTCATATACTACATTCATGGAAAGCTATTACTAATTACTGCACTGATTAATACATTTCAATTGGAAACACATTATTTAACCCTAAGGAAAGAATGCGTTTGTGTCATTCCCAAAACCTTTGAGCACAACTGTAGTTTCTCTTTTTTTTAAAACAGCTATGTTCAGAGACAAATCCAGTAATCGTGGAAGATGCCACACTTTCAAAAAGGTCAAATTATTGGTCTGCACATCAAGCAAAGACAACACTTAAGGAGCAGTGGCAGCTGTTCAATAGAGGGCGTTAGGGCACCGCCCCACCTGTCTCACATAAAGAAGAAGAAATCACCCAAAATAATTTGACAAAATCATGAATATTGAAATAAATGAGCTATAGATGATACAGCCCATGAGTACCGTGTATGTCATATTTAAGTGTAGTTTTAAAATGTTTTCGGTCATTTACTGACCAGTCAAGTGACATGTTTTGCAGTGATTAACCTGCTCACTAGGCACAAAATAAACAAACATAAAGAATCGGTCCAACACACCGGCCCCTAATTGTGAGAACAAACAATTATATCATATTATAAAGGAGCCATAATATAGACCAATCTACCTCTGTTTCCTATAAAATGTGTCAGATGTTATCAAACCTGACTGGCTTTAGGGACAGGAGCTTCACACTGCTTCCTGCAAAAAAAAGATCTTAGTTATAGGCCGCTCCAAAAGTCTAGTCTTGGTCTTCAGCTGTACAGCTCGTACAATTCTTTCTTGTCTAGGTAAGTGTTTACCACCCATCCCATGGTCCATGATCCATGAGGGGCCATATGGTCCATAACAACAATATCTCTGATAACAAAGCTTCTAGGACAGTGGTCCCCAACCCCCAGGCTCCGAACCAGTAATACCGTCCGTGGATCAATTGGTACCGGCCGCACAGAAAGAATACTTAACTTACATTATTTCCGTTTGATTTATTATCTGATTCTGAATGATGTTTTATTTTG
>JAPQRQ010000008.1:25913185-25924622 GCA_037367365.1 Apogon talboti | reverse complement strand
GGGCTATCTTTGTTCTTGTCTAAATTGTTGGGGTAATAAATATTGAACTAATGAAAATGGTGTTTCTTCTCATTCATGAATAGTAATATCAAAGGGAACTATTACTTATTTCACTGAAATTCAGACCAAATAGGAAAAGCACTCATGTAAATAACAATATCCCTAACTTTTTGTGAGTAGTGTAAGTTGATGGTGAACCTTAATAATTTTAATGATACATGATAACAATAAAAATGAACAGAGATCTCCCTCCAAGATGTCGTTCACTGTGATGTAATCAGAATTGCATTTATGTCAAAGAGCAGTTTTAATTCATTTTTTTCATATTAGGAAGCGTCAGTGGAAATGTGGCCATCCATTGTCTGGTCGTGTATCTGAGGGAGAGGGAGGAGGATCTTTTCAAAGATCACTTGGTGAGTCAAATTAGACAAATTATTAAAATGGAGTTTGATCACAGAGATCATAGAGAGATATACGTATGGAGAGAGTCATGAATGTAGTTACAGAGATATGGAGAGATATATACTGAAAGACATATGCAGAGAGGAGTATCAACACTGAGAGAGAGAGAGAGAACATATATAGTCTACTTGTTTTTTCCAATATGGCTTCTTGAAAAAGAACTAATCTAACATGTTTTCTTTTAATTGCCCATGCCAGGATGAAGAAGAGGCGAATTCTGATGAGGTGATGAACATTGTTGCCAGCAATAGTACTCTGATGTCTGATCCAATCAGTGCAAAGATAGTGACTGAGGAAGTGGACGTCCTGGAAGACCTGAATGTTTCAAGAGCCTGTGCCTTGCTTATGGGACTTAAAAGAGTTGATTCAATACTAATATTTGCTAATAAATAGTTTTACTACAAAATAATGGCTGTGTTATTTACACTGTCTTTGTTGAATTATGAGCAATACTCAAAAGTCATGATGTCTGATGATGACTGACAAAGTCACTCCTGTTCAGCATATACACCAGTTAAATAAGGAATAAAACAATTCAATGTACACCAACAGTTTTTATTCCATTTTTAAAATCCAAAAATGAAAGACTTTAAAAGATAAAGCCACCATGTCAGGCCCTATTAAAATTCACATGGATACTTGTTGAAAATTCTATTAGTTAATCCAGATGTGGAAGTTGTTCTTATATGAGGCAGTGGGTGGCCCTGAAAAAGGGCCTGTATTTTGTTGCAGAAAACCACGGATTTACTTGTAGCTGGTGTACTTGGTCACAGCCTTGGTGCGCTCAGACACAGCGTGCTTCACCAGCTGGCCTGGCAGCAGGAGGCGGACGGCGGTCTGGATCTCCCTGGACGCAATAGTGGAGCGTTTGTTGTAATGAGCCAAACAGGAGGCTTCATGGCCGATCCGCTCAAAGATGCCACTCATGAACGAATTCATGATGCTCATGGTTTTGGAGGAGATGGCGGTGTCAGGATGGACCTGTTTCAGGACTTTGTAGACATGCTGTAGTTCTCCTTCCTTCCCCTTTTCTTAGTTCCCTTACCGGCGGATTTGGTCACGGCTTTCTTGCAGCCTTTCTTCATTATTTTCACTTGTTGAGGCATATTGACTGACAATATCTCACAAAACACAGTATCATAATTCCGTCCACAAAGACCTAACCTTACGCGGAAACGCCCTGGCAACAATGTATGAAATTGGAAGTACGTTACAAAGGTTTGTGCATGTAGTGGATTACAGCATTTGCACCTGTCTTCCATATCAGAGTAGATTTTTGATAGCCTTGATTTAGTGTAGTACATTCTTGTCAGGTTTAGATTACCTAGACGTAAAGACAAACACAAGAACACACAGGAGTCAAGTATTTCTTTCTCGCGAGGAGAGCAGTGACGAAAAGCAACCTCAGTTACAATTCATCTACCCTACTCTGAGGCGTTTTCGGCTGCTGTCCTCTTTTATTGTATATGGGTGGTCCCTGGTTACATGGGTTGGATTAGTCTAAAGGTCACAAATTAATTTTGAGTTAGTTTCAGAAGTACATGGTTAATTTCCTCTTTTTTAAAGGTTAAGATAAATATCTTCCAGACTTTCGCGGAGCCTCCCATTGAACTTCCGTCTTCGATAGGCCGACTGGTTCTCCTAGTGGGCCCACTTCCTCCTTGACCGCAGACGGGGCATCCCTGAAAGACAACTTAAAAAACCTTTCCAACTCTGATTTACTGCAACATGAAAACATGATTATAGTGAGTGCTGTATAAAGGTTACATGATTATACGACTATGATTATTATTGCATAAAGCATGAAGATGATAACTGATGCATAATTATTCCAACAATCCTGTGGAAGACTTTAAAGTGTGTCAAGTTGAGATGTGCACAAGAGGATGTGTTGTTAACTCTGGACTGAGTGCAGTCTCAGGCTGCATCAGATATTTCCATGCCTGGTTCATCCTATCATTTAGCTTTAAGCCCATCTAATGGATAACTCTGAAGGGAGGTAATTATGTTTGAGATCATTGCAATTTGTCCTCTATGTTGCACAGGAGCCCTTAAGATCTTCTCCAATCCTGAGTTTGCTGGCAAGGCTGGAAAATCTGGACTGAAGGTTTGAATAAAGTGACAAACTTGAAAATATCTTACATAGGTCTGTCTTTTATAATTGAAATTTTTCTGACAGATCTGTGAAGCTGCCAAAATTGCCATCTATGTAAAAATTATAACATGTAGCAAGACCATGCCTACCCCACTGTGTAAAAGTGTCATCTAGCTGCCTGTAAGAGGTGATTGTTACAAGTAGGGCTATACATGGAAAGGTCTTAAGTTGGAACTCCTGCCTAAATTGTGCCCATATTTAAAGGGTAGAACTAACTATGGGACTTGATGCATAATTTGATGGTGAGAGTGGTAATTTTGCAGTAACAAGAGCAGAAAGTGTTGACAGACAGGAGTTTTCCTCAATTATGCACCAGTCCTGTTTTAGGGTTTGATACCAATTCATGACAATAGGAAGTGCCAGGCCACCATGGTCTCTAGGTCTTTCCAAGAATGCTCTGCAGATCCTAAGATTTTTTCCAGCCCACAAAAATGACAAAGTCAACTTATTTAGTGACTGAAAAAAGGATTTAGGCAAAAAAAAACAAAAACTGGGAGACACTGAAACAGATTTAGAAATCTAGGTAAAACAGTCATCTTTATGCAGTTAACCCTGCCAGCAACAGATACTGTAAGTAGAGTGCAGACCATCTTTTTAAAAGTAACTGTAATTTGTGCATGAGTGGTTTGAAATTTTTCTAATTTTCAGCAACCTTTAAGTAAATTTTGGTTGGTCAGCCAGACAGAACTACTCAGTACAAGTACCCAGGTGAAAAACGTACATCTGTTAAAACTTGACAAAGTTTCATTTTATAGAGGTGCTTTGGTGTTGAACTACAGAGAAACCAGCCAATATGAAAAATCCATAAAATCCATCACAAAACAGAAAATCTGGTTCAAGTGTGAGTGTAGTGACCAAAGCTTGGGAACAATAGCAAATAAAAATAAATATATTCATTATGTCTAAGCAAACGAGGGCTTTAAGCAATAAGGTCAGGTTTAGGATGGGAATCGAGAACTGGTTCTTTTTGAGAACCAGTTCCCAGTAGTTCAATTCCTTGGAATCGTTTGCCTGCCTGCTTAACAATTCTGCTTATATATTCCGCCTTCACTGCACATGTGTGATGATGTCACACGTACACTGCGTTGTTTTGGTTTAGAACGTAGCCAACATGGCGTTGAGGCAGAAACGCTCGTAAGTATGACTATATTTCACACGAAAAGATGACACCAGGGCCACCTGTAACACTTGGAAAGCTTCCATTTCTTCAAAGGGGGTAAATACCTCCAATATGCACAATACACAAAAACATTTGTCCACACAACATACAATTCATTTGCAGGAATGTGGTGCAAACACCAGGGCGCCATCTGAGCCAGATTCCACTGTCTGTTATTATTATTTGTGCATACTGTATATGTTATATTTTCGGTGCAGAGATGAAAATATAAAAGACAATTAATGCAAACAAACCCGTTTGTACTCTTTTATTCCCTCACCCAATGAGAATCAATAAGGAATCAGATCAATAAGAAAAATCAATAATGGAATCGGAATTGTTCGGAATTCTTGTCAATTCCCATTCCTCATCAGATTAGATACAACCACCAACACCAGGCTTTTACATCAGAGATTGTAATTTTCTTACAGGTTCCTACCAGCAGTCAATACACAGTTCTTTGCAGACATGATGTTGTGTAGCAATTGCAAACTGAAAAAGTCTTGCTGCAACTCTCCACAATACCAAGTTTGTATACAGAAATTGTGTTTCACTTATTTCATTCATTCCACTTATTTCAATCAAGTTAGTAAGCATTTTACAACACAAATGCCCTGCATAAAACAGTATCTGATAATGCAATTACATTCAACAGAAAACATGCAAGTTCAATATTCATATTCATTCATTTATGCTCAAACAAGGAGTGGGAAGAAGAAAACTTAGTTAATCCCACCCCCATTTCTCAACAATAACATAATGAAGTTTCAAGTACTCACTCCTGTCTTTAAACTTCAAACCAGGACAATGAACAAACAGGCCTGTACCAGATTATAATAAACTTATTTAACAGTGTTTACATTATTTAACCAAAATATGTGTGGAAAAATAGAAACAAAGTACATTCATGGTGGTGTTACCACGGATAACAGTTAACTGTGATTTTACATAATAATAATACGAAGAATAAGAATAAGAATAAGAATAAGAATAAGAATTACATACTAACAATGGTAAGAAAACTACAATACCACTAATGGTAAAGAACAGCATATACTAGCAATGGTAAGAACAATACCAGAAAGGTAATGGACAACTCATACCAACTTGATGAAGAACAACAGGCACACATACAACATAAATATTGATGTAACATAAATATTAAGACCCTCTATCTTTATACTGTGACCATATGTTTATATAGCAGTTTAAATCTGTGGATATTTTGCAGTGACGCTATATGCCGATAGCTTGAAGGATTGAAGATTTTAAAACCTAACTGATGAACTGAATGAACACATCCTGATACTCAGGTTCCATCAGAAACAATATTGTTTGGAATGAAGTTAGGTAGCACTGGGTTTATGTATTTTGTTATTTTTGAGGTGTTCCCTTAGACATTTTTAAGGGAGGTGAGCTAAAGACTCAAAAACAACTAGAAAGGAACAAAAGGAAACAAACTTTTGTATTGATATCCTAGTGCCATAGTGTACAAGCACACAACTTGTCTTCATCCCACCAGATGGACTGCATCTCAAAGCACAGTCAAACAGTAGCTCCTGTCAGCACATTGAGGCCCCATCAACCCCCACCATCCTCCCAGTGCATTGTGGGTGCCTCTATTCTGTTTAGAGGCTCATCAGGTTGAGTGCACACTTCCTGCTGTCTGTGTCACATGGGGTATCTCCGTTCTCATCCATCCAGTTTGTTACATCTGGGAGATATTCCTCCCACAGGAAAGATGGGATCATCCTGTTGGCCTCCACAAAACACTTCACTTCACATTCATTTGTCTTCAGGCATTAGTGTTTTAGTCCAATTATGAAATAATGGAAACGAAAGAAAGAAATCTCTCTGGTAACTTATAAATAAAGAAGCTATATAAAAAAAAACTATAAAGTGAGAATGTTTTATTTGTTTTGGGGGGTTTTTTTCAAAGGATTTCAAAAGATTACATTAATAGAGAAATTAATTTCATTCATTTTCCAAACTGCTTAATCCTGACTGTTGTAGGATTGTTGGAGCTGATCCAACAATAGCTACAGACAGGTGATACATAGAGACAAACAATGAGCAGCCCCTTTTACACAGCACTTCTGGTCCGGGAATATTTCACCTTTATTCCGGAACGACGTCTGTGTAAACGAAATGGTGGGATCATTTAGTCCTACCTCTGTCACAGCTCTGTAACGCCTCTGGAGGTAGTAACAGAGCCGTGATAAAGGTGGAATCATGATTCCAGAACACTGTGTAAAAGGAACACCTCTCATTCCGCAGCAAGGGGTGACATTTTGAAGACGTAACCCAGGGGGATTTAAAAGTGACCGCGGGCCATGTACAGTAAAACATATCAGTGTGACCAGAAAGATGTCGAACTGGAGAGACGCTGAGATCCACGAGCTGTTGTCATTTTGGGCAGAGGACTCTATCCATTAATGGTGAAACACGGGCCAACTCTGGAGAGGTAAGCTAAGAAGATCTTTTGATGTTTTGAGAGCCAACACCACTATGCTCAGGGTATTTCCAACACGGAAGTTATACGTCACACTATACGCTGCGCTGCGTCACCGCCCCTTTGATTCCGGAACGCAGGTTCACTGTGTAAAAGCCCAGCCTGTCTGACCTCTGTTACTCCTTTGGCTTGGCTGTGGAAATCAGTCAGTGGTGGAAAAAAGGTGGGATCACCATCTCACCTGTGTGTTAATAGGAGCATAAATATGTGATTGACAGCTGTATTGACTGATAGTTATATCTTAGTTAGATATGACATGCACTATCACTCATTTATCCATAAAGCTGTGATGGTATTTATTATATAGTTATTTTAGAGGTTTCTATTATTTGTACTAACAGTTGTATTTGTAATAGTAGTATTAACAGTCATGGACATTTGTTCTAGTTGCTGTTAATTACACTAACACCAGCTGTTCTACTTTTTAATAGTTCTAGTTCAGTTTGCTGTGCATCCGTGTGTCTCCCCCTATTTGCCCCCTTCTACCCCCTCCCCCAGTCTTTCTCTCTCTTGTTTTACCCTCTCTCTATAACCCCAACTGGTTAAGGCAGATGACCATCCTGCAGGAGTTGGGGTCTGCGCGAGGTTTCTGCCTGTTAAAAGGACGTTTTTCCTCACCACTGTCACCAAGTGTTTGCTCCTGGAGGTTTCTGTTGGCTTCTGTAAATTGACTTGAGAGTCTGGTTTCGACCAGCTCTATATGTAAAATGCCATGAGATACTTCTATTATGATGTGGTGCTATATAAATAAAATTTGATTTGGTATGACGACACTGTTTTATTCTCTGGCTCCACACAGAAAAGCTTCACTTTTGGGCAAGCTAATGCTAAACACTAGTTTACTGACATGGTAAAACAGTAAACTTCATTAAGTGTTTCATACCAAAGTCATTTGACAATCCTGTTATTTCAGTTTATTAATCACAGCATGTCAAGCTGTCTGTCATTCTGGATGGCTTAAGCACAGCATTCTTGTAGAGGATATGTATGAGGATATTTGTAGAGCTGCAGCTATCGATAATTTTTGTTGCTGATAATTTTGTAAACAATTAATCTATCAATTACTATCTTCAATTCAACAATTACTTGGATGGGCAAAATAAATAAATAAATTTTAAAAACTGAAAAAGACATGTCTGAAAATGACAAACAACTTGTCCTTTATTCCAGAACCAGCTGAAACAACAACCACAAAAAGCATAAAAGTAAAAAGGATATATAAAAAATATCTATATAGAAATAACGGCAATAATGTGAATTAAAATAAACGTCCGTGTGAAACACAACAGTGAAACCTATGTTTAGTGGCAGTGAAATTAAGGAAACCTAGCTTCGATTGAGGAAAACTGTAATTGAATACATTTTTTTAATTGATTTGAGTCAGTCAATTTATCGCTTGAGCTCTAGTTATTTGGGTGCTCAGTTGCTGCCAACTAACACCACTGGAGCAGGATTATTCAAGTCTCTGAATAATCACATGACCAGCCAAAGGTGATGTGAAGTATGGTCAATCTAATTTTAGCTGGACCCACAATGCAAGACTCAGAGCAAGGCAAAAGTGCAAACAGAAAACAGGATTTATTAAAGAAACCATGGAAAAGTTGAAAGGGAAACAGTGGAGCAGTAGATGACGTGGCTTGTCCTGATGTAGCTATAGAATGGTTATGGCATAGTTTGGAGACAGTGGTTCAGTTGTCGTAGCTGTTGCTTAGCCTGGAGATGGTGACTCTGAAAACTGTGGCTCGGTAGCAGTAGTGTAGAAGAACAAAGGACTGGTGAGACTGTTGGATCCTTGAAGACAATGGCGATCCTTGGCTTAGCAGCACTCTCTGCAGGCGTGGTCTTTGGAGCGCGCTGTGAGCCGTGACTCCCATGTAGAGTGGAACAATCTGGCAATTTGCATCTATTCAGCCCGGTCTTTTAGGCAGCAGTGATTGACAATTGTCTGCAGCTGTGTCACTCAGCTCCAAGGAGCCACACCTGCTGGAGAAAATGGTGTACAGTGCCTCCAGCAGCCACCAAATGGTGGCACTGGGTGTACTGTGGGAATATAATAGAACCAAAATATAACAGGCGATTGGTCATTCTGTGATGGCTTATGCATTGATCCTTGGACAAAATATTTTAGTTAAGAGACTCACTACAAAAAAAAAAAAAATCACTACTGGCAGCACACTTAAATGACAAGTAGTAGGTAGCTAAATATCTTTCACCATCTTTATAAGTTCCTTGTATGTAAAAAAAGTTCTGTTTTTCTTCTACTCGAAACAAACAAATAAACAAACAAACAAACCTGCTCCATGACTTTCATTGTTCACTTTAGGAGGATATCTGACTTCAAGTTGGTACATAAATTGTCGCCCTTAAAATGCAACTTACCTGTGACAGCATCGAATGGACATTAACAGGAACTGTGGAAGTCAACATACGTAAAGGACTGAATGCTTGTCCCCTATGACTGTTCTTGGTGAATCAGTCATGGTAGAGTGGGAAGATGATCAACTCTGAAAGCTTGAAAACAGCAGTGGGCTGAAACGTATGTTTGACCAAACATACCTGTTGGCATTCTAGATCAAAATCCAGGCTAGAAATTCTGAGCAGCTGTGACCTAGAAGGTTGGAGAATCAGTTCGTGACTCAACGATTGTCTGGACTGGCAGAAAGTTGTTGGTTCGGGTGCCCTTGAGCAAGGCATTTAACCCCCCCACCATTTGCTCCCCGGGCACCTGACCTGTTAGCCCACTGGTCCTAGTCTGCAGTGTGTGGTGTGTTCCTGCATGTTCTAGTGTCAGTTTCAGTGCATGTTACATGTTCACTTGTAAACTACTTTATATACTGACCAAAAAAGGATTCTTCTAAAATGCTACAAAAGCCAAACTGTGGAACAGACTGAAAATTAGGAACATGCTTTGGGTGTCACTGTCTCCTGTCAGCTCTCAATGGGAAAATCTTGTTGCAGAAAAAACAGCCTAGGGCTCCCACTGATTCAGTGATGATGACGAGCTGCAGTGTTTTTTGTTTTCCATTAGAGGAAAATATCCACTGTTTGCCCTTTCCACTACTGTTGCTCCTGTTCAAAAACCTTCTTTTAAACCATTTTAACCAGCATTTTGATTAAAAAAAAAAGGTTCAGAACCTGTAATCTGAACCAAAAGTCAGAACCTGAATATTTTAATGATTCAATGGGGAAAATTGCTTTCTTACAGTTGCTCTCAAGATCATAAATATAAAATATCTACATGCAAAGAATTATAATAAAATAGAATAAAGGTTAAAAATACGACTGAAATATAAATGTAAAAATAAAAAGAAAGTAAACAGTAGTGCAAATTAAAATGACTGTCCGTCCAGTCCATAAATTCTAGCAGATACAGTAAAATGTGCAAAGGTACAGTCCAGAGTGGAGTTAAAGGATCGTCCATCCAGTCACATTCCCTACCAAGTCAGAGTATCAGACTCTGAGGGAGGAGTTGTAGAGTCATGGCTACAGGCAGGAATGACCTCATGTGAATCTCTGTGGAATCATTGTGGTGGAGTCAGTGGCTGAGTGAACTCATCTGCCTGACCGGGACATTGTGAACTGGGTGGAAGACGCTGTCTATGATGCCCTGTAGCTTAGACAGCATCCTCCAGATCCACTCCCACATCATCACTGGCTTTCTAAATATTTTTTTTTACCCACCATAGATTCATAGAACACCTTCAACATCATCCAATAGATATTATTAAAGGACCTCAGCCTCCTGTGGAAACAGAGGCAGCTCTGGCCCTTCTTGTGGACAGTGTCAGTGTCCTTAGATCTATCCAGTTTATTGTCCATGAAGACTTCACAGTATTTGTACCCTCTACTGTGTCCACAGCAGTCCCCTAAGAGTGATTCTTAACTTGTGGGTCGGGACCCAAAGGTGGGACACAAACCTGTTTTCAGTGGGTCATGGGCCTTTGTCTGGGTAAAAAATAATGTTAATAAACCAATCCTGTGCTTTATTTTTTTTATAGAGCTGAGCGCCGTCCCTTACACTCCCCAGCAGTAGATGGCGGTGATGCGCTTTAATGCTAATCAACGCTAGACATTTCACAGCATAAAAGAAGACCCAAAAGTTTCTATTCCTGTGGTGAAACTCAGGTATGACAATGACTACATCAGATGTGGTTTTACCTACATTGGACAAAAACCTCAGTGTGTTTAATGCTTGAATAAGTGACTGAATGCACTTTTTATTTTTAACTGAGTGTACATTTTTGGTTTTGGTTCAAATTTACCTAATTTAGTGTTAAAGGGAATACTTCCATATTTAGCATCACCACCTGCTGGTCAGTTTAGTTTTCCATTAAACTTGTCGTCTGTGTTTTCATACTGTGATATTCTGTATTATCTCAGGTTCAAAACACACCATCTTTTTTATTAAATAAATTTGAGAGGTTTAACTTCTATCAATTTGAGTTGCAGCTTGTCATTGATGGGTGATGGTGGGTCCTGAAGCCAGAACAGTTGAGAACCACTATGAAGATAATTTTGTTTCTTTATTATTCAATCAAAGAGAACAAAAAGGCAAACAAAAATACAGGTTTGAAACAAAAAAAAACTAAAAAAAAAAATTATCTTCATAAACCACTGCCCTAGACCATGATCAGTGTGACTGGGGCCTTGGTCCCCCTCAAGTCCACTACTAGTTCCTTGGTCTTTGTCACATTTAGCTGCAGATGGTTCTGCTTACACCATGTGACAAAGTTCTCCACCATAGCCCTGTATTCTGTCTTGTCACCCTTTGTGGTGCATCCAACTATGGCTGAGTCATCAACGAACTTCTGAAGATCAGTCAATCGATCAATCAACACGACTGTGCAGTAGTGTCTCAGGCAGACATACAGAGCTCAGCCAGTCAGGGAGTAAACAATCCAGGACACCAGGGGCGTATCGTCCTCCACTACCGTTATCTTCTCCGCATAAATGCTGTGATGTCTGCCAAGTGGAGGTCTTACTAAGTACTCAGTGTATTGGGTGTCCAAACTTCTGCACAGTCCAGAATTCCTTTTTTTTATTATTAATTTAGTTATTTTGTTATTTTTGTTCAATCTATGCATGTTGTTGTCCTTTTTCCATATCTTCAAGAGACTGTCTTTAAATTTGTTTTATTTAAAAATACTAT
>JAPQRQ010000008.1:25864241-25880503 GCA_037367365.1 Apogon talboti | reverse complement strand
ATAAAGTGTGTGGTGAGGGGTTTTACAGCCTTAAAACATATATAATAATTGTAAAAAATAAAGCTGACTACTTCACGTACTTCGCCTATTGCGGGTTATTTTTAGAACGTAACCCCCGGGATAAATGAGGGACCACTGTATACAATAAGGACTTCTTTTGTTTCCAATTTTAAGCCAACTTAAAATGCTCATCATGTAACAATGTTGAGCAAAGCATCTGTTCTACAGATGAGATTTGACAAGAGTTAATTGTATTTAATTTTATATTTTACTGTAATTTACTGTATTTAATTTTATTCATTGATTTTACAAAATTCTAAACATTTCAATACAAAATGACTACTGCATTCCTCAAAAGTAAATGAAGGTTAATCTGATTTACAAAAAGAGCTGCAGCAACTGATTATCACATTCAGTTATTTGCCCAATTTTCTACCAATCTGGTGGGTGAAATAAGCTCTGAAGACATCATTTTGGGGGTTTTTATGGACTGTTTGCTGCACATGTGGTAAACAATTAATTGAGAAAGTAATGGACAAATTAATTCAGAATGAAAATAATTTTAACTGTAATTATGGGAAAGATAAAAATTAAAGTAATAAATTATACACCAAGCTGCATTATTGAATAGTGAAGCATCTTTTTCAGGCTAAAATGTGAATCCTCTCCATACCAACCAGCCTAGCAGTACAGTGGGTATAAACTGTGCCCAACATTTCTTCAAAGAAAATACAAAAGTACTTGGACAACATGAGAATCATTTACTGCTTATGCTGGTAATGAACACTGTGGTGTTCACTGACCTGGTCTGTAACGTCATACACTACTATGATACCATGAGCCCCTCTGTAGTAGCTGGACGTGATAGTACGAAACCTCTCTTGACCCGCTGTATCCCACTGGAAAAGAGAAGAAATTTAAAGCACAGGTGATAAATGACTGAGCATTTAATCCTAAGATATATGTAAACAATGTGTTTTACTAAGAGTTAAAGTTAGTTTTTCCATGAGTTCAAAACATCTTTACATTTACACTTAGTAAACATAGTGTTTACTGAGAAAACTTCCTGGTGTAAAAGTGTACACAAGTCTTTGAATCATTTAGAGGGCAAGCCCCATTCTCTATCTTGTGTCAAAATATGAACAATAAAAGCAGTATATAGACAAAAATCTAGAAATAAACAAAACTAATTAGCATATGGCTGAAGTACTACTGTACAGCTTCCACCTACAGCTGTATGCACGTAGATTTGTTTCTTTATTATTCAATCAGAAAAAAAGTTGCTTTAACACAAAAAAATATTTTCATCAAAAAAACCTTTTCAAAGAAAAAATGTGTTTAAAAGCAAGAAAATATTTGAGATCCAAAAAATTGCATTTGAACACTTTTTCTTTTGATTGAAAAGGGTTTTTTTTTTTATTGAAGTCATGTTTTTTTATTTGGGCCATATTATTGGTAGGTCATTTTTTTCCTTTATTATTCAACCCCAAAAAATTTCACTTCAATCAAAAAAAATATTTTCCATCAAAAAAAACCAGCACTTCAATCAAAAAAACCATTTTCAATCAAAGAAAAAAAAAGTGTTCAAATGAATTTTAGGGGGTTTCAACTTTATTTTTGCATGCAAACACTTTTTTCTTTGAAGCAAAAAAAGTTCTGGAGTCTTTTTAATTTATTTCATCATTTTGACACAAACATCCCGCAGTGGGCGGATGCTTCCCTATTGGTCAGACATGTTTGAGTGACAAGTGTCTACACCAATGACGTTTGCCATAGGAATCTCTTTCTAGAACAAGCAAGTCGCCATTTGGCAATGTACAGGTATGTGGTGAAAATCCGTCTTCCATCTCCATCCTATCGATACGCACAAACTTATAAAACGACAGCATTTCTTTTCCACAGACAACATTAGATGTCTTTTCAAATGTACACAGAGAGGGTTGTTTACGTCAAGGATGTGGACATGTTTGTAAAAGCAGTAATAAAAAGTCACGCACAGTGAAAATGACAGTCTCGCTCAGCATGTTTACAGCAAGTTTGAAGCACTCCTGGAAGGCAGAGTGAAGTTGGTTCTGTTCTCAGTCCGAGATCCATAAATGAAACTTAGACCTGGTTCAGCTGGGCACAGCCCCTCAGGCCTCAGATCCAATTCGGAGTGACACTTCTTCAGCTACAGCTGCAAGATGAAAAAGAGGAAGATCCAGAGGTTGTGGCCGCTGTTTTGGGCCTGCAGCAACAGAAGCAGATGCAGGGTGCGGCCATATCTCCCTCCAGGTTTTGTGTTGTTTCTTCATGTTTATTTTTGTGTTAATAAAACACTTTCCCTTCGGTACCATGCATCTGAGTCCGGTCATTCACTCGGTCTTGACAGTTTGTATACCACGCCCTCTAAGAATTACACAAATGCCACACGAATGACGTACTATTGTACTAATATATATGTACCTATTACAAATACTTTAATAACACCATGCAAATATCTGTCTGTATGTCCGTTCATGTGAACGCCGTAAGGGGCCCTTAAAGAGCATGTAATGTGTTCTTCTGATCTACTTGTGATCTACTTGGGGTTCTGGAATGGCCTCATGATCTATGAATGTCATGCTTAGGTTGATCCTAAGGCATTCGTTAGGACGCCCTATGAAAGGGGTTTCATAGTGTGTTCGGAGGAAATCTTGCACAAAATCCAACACCTGGTTACGAACTTAGGAACGGTCTATGAATTATCCATTCTTATAAGGCCGCCTTGAGAAGGTCATACAAAATGGTCCATAAATCGTTCACACAGTGTTTGTAGCCATTCGTAACAGCATTTGTGACTGAGCCATTAAACGGAAAAAAACTTGATCATCACCAAATTATGCATGAACATCTAATCACTGTCACCTTCATCTGTAAAAAAATCAAAGCAAAAACTCTACAATTATGGATGCTGTCCACGTTAAGCTTTTCCTCATAGGTGCAAATTAGAATTTTTTTTTTTTTTTTTTACATGGCTTAACCTTAGACTAGAGTATTGTTTTTTCATTCATTCATTCCTTCAGTCACTCATTAATTCATCTTCTGAACCGCTTTATCCTGGAGAGGGTCGCTGGGGTGCTGGAGCCTATCCCAGCATAAGATATGTCCACAAGAAAATTGGTGATGATCGACAGCTGTTTTCAGACATTAAGCTACGTTAGCCTCGTAGCACCCACCGCAAATGAACGGACTCACAGAGCCCCGGTGGTGCGCCCAGCACAGCCCCGGCTGTTAAATGTAACTGGGATATCTGATGAAGAGCCTCACTCGGAACTGGATCCGAGGTCCATTTAAGTTAAATGCAACCGTGATCTGATGGAGAGCCTTACTCAAACTGAGCAAGTATCTGAGTATAGATATCTTGATATCTTAATTGATAACTCACTGTCTTTCACCCCTCATATACAGCAACTTTTAAGGAGACTGAAACTAAAATTGGGTTTTTATTTCAGGATAAAATCTTGCCTTTCTTTTGAGGCTAAGAAGAGACTTCTTGTTTCCACTTTTATGTCTGTGCTTGATTGTGGGGACATTATTTGTATGAGTGTTTAAATGCCCTTGATGCTGTTTATTATGGTGCTCTGAGATTTATTACAAGCCTCAGAGCCCTGACTCATCATCTCTGATACGCTCGAGTGGGATGGACAGATCTTTTTACAAGCAGACTCAAACACTGGTAATCTTTAATCTATAAGTGCATTTTAGGTCTGCTTCCATCATATTTGCTGGTCTACATCTGTTGGAATGACTTAAATAATTACAGTCTTCAGTCCAAGTATCTGTTATCTTTACAATTTCAGAACAGAACTGGGAAAGAATTATTTTAAATGTTCTGCTCCCACTGCCTGAAACAACCTACAAACGGAGATAAAACTAAAGGAACTGGTGTCTTTTAATACATTCAAAGTCATTTTAAATGAATGGGAAATAGAATAAATCTGGATGTAGATGTTTTTCTAATTGATTTAATCAGCTTCTGCTTTGAGATGCTTTTAAGGAACATTGTTTTATAGTTTTAGTACCTTCTAAAATAATGGTAGTGTTTTATATGTATGTTCTAATATTAGTGTTTTTTGTATGATTTTTGGCACTGACTTTTATTGTGTTTTATGTATTTTTTAATGTATAATTTTAGTGTGGATGTATGGCTGTGACTTCTATTTTGTGTAACATCTGTCGCTGCCATCTTGGCCAGGACACTCTTGAAAAGAGATTTTTAATCTCAATGAGCTTTTCCTGGTTAAATAAAGTTTATAATAACAATAATAATAATAATAATAATAAAACTGGATCTGAGGTCTGTTTAAGTTAAATGTAACTGGGATCTGATGGAAAGCCTTACTTGGAATTGGATCCGAGCTCCGAGGGGCTCTGCCTGGTAGAGCCATGGCTGCGAGCGGCCATGGCTCTACTCGGAATTGGATCCGAACTCCGAGGGGCTCTGCCCAGCTGAACTAGTTACGAGTTTCATTTACAGATCTTGGACCCAGTTAGATCCATAAAGGGAGCTGGGACCATTTATGAACCCAGTTCACTCTGCCTTACAGGAGTACTTCAAACTTGCTGTAAACATGCTGAGCGAGACTCATTTCACTGTGCAGGACTTTTTATTACTCCTTTTGCAAACATGTCCACATTCTTGACGTAAACAAACCCCCCCCTCTGTGTACATTTGAAAAGGCATCTAATGTTGTCTGTAAAAAAGAAATGCTGTTATTTGACAAGTTTGTGTGTATCGATAGGATGGAGATGGAAGACAGATTTTCACCGCATACCTGTACATTGGCAAATGGCGACGTGCTTGTTCTAGAGATTCCTATGTCAAACGTCATTGGTGTAGACACTTGTCACTCAAACATGTCTGACCAATGGGGAGGCATATGCCCACTGCGTTAGGTTTTTGTCAAAATGATTCCATAATAAAAAAAAAACACTTAAAAACTTTTTTCACTTCAATCAAAGAAAAAAAGTTTTTGAAAGCAAAAATAAAGTTGAAACCCCCCAACATTAATTTGAGCACTTTTTTCTTTGAAAATGTTTTTTTTTGATTGAAGTGAAGTTTTTGGGTTTGAATAATAAAGAAACAAATGTCCTACCCATACTATGGCCCAAGTACCAAAAAGATTAATTCAATCTAAAAAAAAAAAAAAATTCAATCAAATAATAAGTCAGTTCAATCAAAAAAACCTTTTCAAAGAACAAAAGTGTTCAAATACAATTTTTTGGGTCTCATATTTTTTGGCATTCAAACACTTTTTGTCTTTGATTGAAAAGGGTTTTTTTGATTGAAAATATTTTTTTTTGGGTTAAAGCAACTTTTTTTGATTGAATAATAAAGAAATAAATCTACCTGCATACAGCTGCAGTGTTTCCCATGAATTACCTATACTGTTACAGTGTATTCTACAAAGAAACTGACCTTTCTCTTGTGCATTGGATGTCTACATCCAACAGCTAAATAACTGCTACAGTTCCTCACCATCTTAAATCAAACACCTTTAGTACTGACAGACTTAACCCAGTATAGATGGACTTAAATACATTGCCGACCCTACCCCTAATGCAACACACTGTAAAATCCTCTATGAATACTCTTAATAGAGTACCAAAGTAATGTTATTTTCTAGTTTTTGTCTTAGATGTCCATTTATGTTTGTTATAGCTAAAGCTTAATGGCATTTAGTTGATATTTAGGTAAAAAAATAAATAAATAAAAAAAGCTAACACACTTATCCTATCCACCTTTCAGTATTCAGAAATAGTTGATACGCTGACCACTCTAGTCATGTGGCGTAACTAGATTGACTACATTAAAAGTTAAAGGCTAATGTAAGTTGAAAGCATTCTGAGCTCAGAATCAAATTTACATTTTCATTTTGTTTGATGAGTTGATCTTTATTTTAATAAAAACCTGATACTGTGTATTTAAGAGACTTTAAGAGTCAACAGGATGAGGACATTTCATTGGCAATGAACGAATGAATGAATAGAGCCTGTCTGTTTCTGGATCTCTCTCTCTTTACATAAACTAATACAAAACACTTACTCTGCTAAATTAATATGTATTTCTATGATGGAAAATTCATTTGAAATGTTATGTCATACAAGACAAATATACAAGAATTTTACAGAGTAAGCAAATGCTTCAAATTAGCTCAGCTCGTGCTTAATGAAAAGTGAGTTATCCAACGAGTGTCTACAAGTTTCCATCAAAATATTTAAATTCAATACACTCCATAATTCCACTGAAACTAAAGTGGATAGCAAAAATGTATTCCCATTTTGAAAAACTGGATTTCTGGAAAGTGAGGTTACTTACAATCTGAAGTTTAATGGTCTTTCCATCGAGTTCTATGGTTCGTATTTTGAAGTCCACACCAATAGTGCTAATGTAACTTTCTGTGTAAGTGTCATCCTGTGGAAAGAGACAAAGTCAAAGTGAACAACCTGTTCTCTTCCATCTTTACTATGGACACACACATATTTATCATGTTCACAACAGCCCAGACAATTGTGAATTGCAATAAGAAACTTGAGAGCTGATAAAAAAAAAATTGGAAAAATCAGTAACAATTTAAATTTGTTGCTGATCCTTCACAAGCTTGAATAGCATTTTCAAAACTTACGGCAAATCGGAGAAGAAGGCAAGACTTTCCAACACCAGAGTCTCCAATCAGAAGCAGCTTGAATAAATAGTCACTGCAAGAAAAGGATTAAAAAACTAGTTAGAATATATTTAATATCTATTCAACTGTTTTACAACATTAAGTGACTGATGAAGGTATGCATGTTTACAGAAATGTCTGAGAGATCTGACCCATATGTGAACCATTCTTCAGTGTCATACTTTTTAAGGAAAGAAAAAGTTGATAACCCCACTGAGTTCAACTATATTTACAAAAGGGAACACAGGGAAAAACACACATAATGCTACTGAAAGCAGCATGAAAACTAAAAACATATTGCCAGGAAAAGTTTCATAACATTTCCAGTTTCGCAAATAGAGCACAGTTACATCTATTAGCATGATTTAACGATTCTGCTAATTACCGTTGTTGTATGTATATTACATGAAGTTGAAATTACTCTTATCCAAGAGAAACATATGCGTAAACATTTAGCAAGTAGCTGAAGTCATCCAGTATAATGTCACCATATTTGAGAATTAGCCGGGCATTTGTGGCTGGAGCTTTCAGACAGATAGTCTTTGAGTTGTAATATCACCCACAAACAGGAAAAGCAGCTACAGACTAAAACCATTTTTTGTACTAGGTTGTAATCATGTTTGTTTTAGCTGTACATAGAACATCTATGGAGATCAACTCATTTTGGAGCCAGCACCCAGTGGCCATTCAATGAACTGCAGCGTTTTTTTCCGTCACTCACCTTATTTGCTCTGGTTTCGTTTTAACGTCAACTTTTTAAAAATGGCATAGAAAGCTGAACTATTTAAATAGGCTCAATTGAACTACTGTTAATAAAACACTGACACTGACCAAACACTGACCAAGTCCGACAGACTGGTGACAGCTTCCATTTCTTATGTACAAACAAATACAGAACAGATACTGGACCCTAAGCCACCTGGTACATCTTACAAGAATAAAAATTACAGCAGGTTAATTGTGGCTCAAAATATACAAAGATAAAATACATACAAACAAACAAATGAAACTGCCATAGGCAGTGCGCTTGCCGGAGGCCTTTAAAAGAAAAACGGAATATTTTTCACGCTTTATAACCTGATAGTAGTAGTTTTTCTCTATCTGCAAAATTGATGGAGTTAAGGGCCAAAATTGGGTATTTTGAAAATCAGGACCTTGAGTTTGACCTTTGAAGGTCATTGAAGGTCAATAAAATTGGTGCCAAATGAAAGGTCATATCTGACTTCCAATGAGGCGAAAATACAAAGTTGGTTGATATCCATCTTAGTTTTGAAGATAGAAGCTGTTTTCTGAATATGCAAATTAGGCGCTTGACCCCTGGTCAATTAAGATGCCAATAACTCAAGATCTATATACACGTGCATGACAAATGAGGTGGGTAATGGATAGAGAACTGAATTTCCAATCATTCGAAATCTCTACGATGAACAGAACGGAAGTTATTAACGATAAACAAATTTTACTTACGTTACCATAGCAACCGGAAGTGACACAACCTAGAGTTGTGAAATTTGGCAATTGAGAAGGGAGTTGCACAAAGATGTTGCATGTTAAATTTTGGTATGATCGAATGAATATTGGCGATATTACAGCCATTTGAAATTTCAGAAACCTGAGTTTACTGACCCCCCTGATGTTGACCCTGAGGGCATGACTCTTATGACATCATGATGCATACCATCGGATGCAGAATGGAAAAATGCACAATTTGGCTTTGGTTTCAAGTCGATACGATGATTTCAACGGAAGTTAAGGCGAAACATCCATTTTTGACCTTTGACCTCTATCTCAGCTGTACTTTGGCATACTATTGCCAAGAAGTAATCAGGTCGATTAGAGGATATGGCAAATTATTTGGTCATGGTTTGATATCACTAATGCTTGAAATGGACTGTTAGAGCGCGTACAGACAAACAGACATACAAACTGACCAATATGCTTGCCCTCCGGTAAGCAATAATTACTGTGTTCCTGTGCCACACACCTTCACATATATGAATACAGGAACTTTGTTTTTAATTTCCTGCATCTAACAGTTCCTCCACAGGTATTACATTTCAATTAACTGGGCATCAGTATCAGACTACAAGGATGGACAGCTGACTAATGGTAAGATTAGGACTTCAAATGGAATGATGTTTAATGCTTAAAACTTTTTAAATTGCTCATACATGGCCAAATGTTTTTCATGTTAACCTTTAACCATTTCACCTTACATCCATCAGTTCCGCATGAACTTAATCTAACAAAATAGACACCTTGATAATGATGATGAATCAACTTGTATTATAGCAGTGGATGGAAATAAACTTGTCTTTTCATTTGCTGATTTTTTTGCAACACATATTGATGGAAACCAAACTAGTAATAGAGCATCAAAATGAGACGCCTTCAAAAAGGTCAGAGAGTACAAAATACCAGATCAACCAAAAGTTGGAATGTTGTGGCCATTATCTCTGATATTTTAACATTAGATTAGATTAGATAAAATTTAACTTTATTGATGCCTTGGGCAGGGAAATTAATGTAGTAATGTAATTCCTGTTATTCTACAATAACTATCAGAACAGTAGTGAAAATAGGCAATTGCACATTAGAAACACTGGTAAAAAGAAAAAATAGTAGTGGTAATAATAATAATTAAGTAGATAAATAATAAGTAATTGTAATAAATAATATTATATAATATACATAATTTTGTATTAATAAAAATAATAATAATGTAGTCATAACAACGATATGTAAGTAATGAATATGTGATATAAGTATAAGTAATATGTTTTAGTGGCCAGCTGAGAAGGTTATTATTATTTTGGATTTTCTTTTTATTTTCTTTCCTTTTTTTTCTGTTACTGCCATACCCCTTTGAGTTAAATGAGGCTGACTGCCTGACACTTGTGTTTGCCACATTCACTTGGGTTGCCACACAGCAAAGAGTAGGTTATGCTGAGCAGAGAAGTAAAGAGAGCAGAGAAGCACATTTAAGTTTGTTTGCCATACCATTGTGCACAATTATATCAAGCTTGGTATTCATGTGAAATGTTTTTTTTTGTTTTTTGTTTTTTTGTCAAAGTGCAGTTTGGTTCGTGTACCTGTTGCCATTCACTAGATGAATGAAGAGTTTGCAGCCTTAGTAGGTGGAGCAAGGTAAGTGGCAATTAATTATAGTGGCATGTTTTGTTTGAAATATTTGTGTGTATAAAGTTACAATTTTAATCATGAGTAATATGTTTCTTTGATTGTAATAATAAGGTTTGTGCTTTTAAAGAAAATGTTAACTAAGTAAAATTTGCAAAACAACTTAATATGTACAATGTCTGTGTTTTAGGTTCACGGTGCTTGATGATGAAACAAAGTTTTGCACCAGTCAAACTCTATGCTGTCTAACTGATGCCAAAGGCTGCTATAATAAGTATGCAAGTAATAATAATAATAATTACCATGCCTTTACAGTATTGTTTTCTGGTATATGCTGTTCTTGACCATTAGCGGTACTGTAGTTTTCTTACCATTGTTGGTATGTAATTATTATTAGAATGTAAGTTATCGATTAACTGTTACACGTGGTAACACCACAATTAATGTACATTGTTTCTATTTTTCACAAATATTTTGATTAAATTAATGTAAATACTGTCAAATGAGTTTATTATAATCTGGTATAGGCCTGTTTGTTAATTGTCCTGGTTTAAAGTTTAAAGACAGGAGTAAGTAATTGAAACTTCATTATGTTCGGTATGCTAAGTTATTGATGAGACATGGGGGTGGGATTAAATAAGTTTTCTTCTTCCCACTCCTTTTTGAGCAAAAAATGAAAGAATTGAAATATTGAATTGCATGCAATCTGTTGAATGTATTTGCATTGTCATTTGTGTTGTACAATGCTTACTCAATTGCTCAAAATAAATAAATGAATGAATAATATAATAATAAGCAATTGGAAAACTAAATTAACAACAAACACTGCACACTGGAATAAACAATTAGCAACACTGCACAACATCAACTCCACAGTCCCACTGATAGAGTGTAAGACATGCATACTTTACATCCCAACTTCTTTATTTTTTTGTTTACTCTGCACTAATGTTCCCATCAGATAAGCGTCCACCCTGATCACAATTACATCACAATACTGAGTCTAACTCATAGTGCTGCTTATTGGCCTCAAGAAATGTGATGTTTTACCATTTTACATACTCTTCTGTGCAGACTTAACATATCCAACTCTAATCTGGTCCCAGTGGTTGATGATCCAACTTGTTTAGGTGTGTGAGCTCTTGTGGCAGCACAGTGAAACTCAATCCTTCACAATGAATAAAGACACTGTCTCTGAGTGATTAAAGACGACGTTCACAATTGTGTCCATATGAAAATAACAGCATGTTTATGCAGTGTGAAATAAGTGGCCTTTATTATCTGTCCAATATACAAAACCATAGGGATATGTAGTGAACCCCCATGGTCACCAGTTTGATTCCCCAGACCAGCTGAAAGTTGTTGGTTGATGTGCCCTTGAGCAAGACACTTAAGCCCCCATTTGCTCTCCGGCGCTTGATATGGCAAGCCCACAGCTCCTAGTTTGCAGTGTGTGGTGTGTTTCTGCATGTTCTAGTGATGGGTTAAATACAGAAGGTCAGTTTCGAGACTGATCTAAAGAAATTGCGTTGTATGGCACGCCAGTTGTTATGGCATTTGGCGTACTATACATATGCAGTTTTGATCTTTCGCATGTTATTCAACGCCATCTGATCACGTGTCAATTTATGCCAAGATCTCCGGTTCACATAACCCTAACCCTCAGTGCGTGGTATTTGACACATCGATTCAGGTTGGACAGGGGGCTAATTACATCATGAACATACATGCGGAAAGCTTATAATGCGTACAGATAACATGCCAATTAAAAGTGGCATGTATATTTACGCAAGTCATGAATTTACGTTGCAATTTCTGTGTGTGGTGCATGTCTATGCCTGTGATCTATATACTGATAAATAAAGAATCTTAATCTTAAAAATGGACCCCAGGGGAAAACGATTAAAGACAAGACTATCAATAACCTCAGACATAATTGGTTTTCCTAACTCTACTGGAGAAAGGAAAAGACAATCAAATGTAACTATTTAAAGTAAAATTACAAGGTTTCTGAAGGTGAGCCTGTGGAAAGATCACTTCTCACCAACTCCATTTCTGACTAAGACATTTGTCTGTGATGCATTTTTGTGATTTTCTGTCCAGATGAGAGACCTGGGTTGGGATCTCTGAGGGAGGGCCAGCTCTCTCTCATACAGACACCACAGAGGCAACGGCTGGTGTTCACCAAAGAACAAAACAGGAACACTTCAGTAGATGGCACACAGCAACAAGTCTTTTGGACAGAAACGTACGCAATCAATTACAAACCTTGCAAAAGTATGTCAAGTACAGGGAGAGAAATGTACATTTCGATATACAGCTCCTAGTTCATCTGCCCTGTTTATGTTATGGATCGCTATGACAGCAGCCTGAGGCGCAAATATGAATACGAGCCAATGATTAAAAGTGACCTGCCTGTTTCACTATGGGTCAGACCATTTATTTATTGTGAAATGATCAGAGCATCATCTGATCTGTCAGTTACAGATTCAGAATGGCTTAGAAATCAGGAAGCTGCAGGGAAAAACACCATGCTGTCAAAATAATAAGTGCTGTATTAACTTCCTGAGACCCAGGAAAGTAAAAGTTTTAGCTTTTTTAACATTAAGTAAATACCATGACTGGAAACAGCATAATCCAACAGTATTTTCAGACACATTTTATTCAATTTTTTTATGGAATGTCCTTTACAATGGAAGCATTCTTTTTTAGGAAAAGCTATGAAAACTCTTATTGCCTACAGAGGACAACCTCTCCTGGGTCCTCCTGTGTCTCAGGAGGATATGTTCTATACAAATAATTAATGGAGGATCATTTTCTTCTGCAGTAAAACATTTTATATATTTGTTTCACACTATCATTAAAAGAATCTAAATCTATGATAGTGATGAGTTCAAAACAATGCTTTTGCACTTTCCTAATAAACGGTATTAATTATATAAGCCAAAACTACAAATGAGGAAAAAAGGCAAATAATTCTGCTCACAATCAAAACTGTGACCCTTACCCAAAAAAAAGATTCACATAAATATTGAATATTCTGCCTGATTTAAAGGCAGTTTGACAAAGCACAGCATTTCCACTAGTAAGGTTAAATCATTGCCACCACACCATGCATTTGATACAAAAAAATCACCATCCTCACATTAAAATTATTATACGGCGCTGGTTCCAGATATGCAATGCCCCACATCCACCCACCCACACACACACACACACACACAAACCAGGAGATGAATTGCACAGGAAACACTGAAAGCATGTTGCTTATATACCCAATTTAATTAAATACTGCATCACAATTAGTTAGTTGGCAGAAATCCTAATGATATTTCTTGAGATCAGTAGTAGTGTACAACTTAATTTTTAAGCAACAACTGTGGCCCTAAGTCTCAGTATGTTCCATCTCTTGTAATACATTCCAGTCATGCCATCTTTGTTAAGCCTATGACTGTGGTTAATGACCGTTCCTGCGAAAGACTGATGACTCATTGGTGATAAAGACTCAATGTAATGTATTTCTTCAACACAAGCTTCCACATTCCATATTCCCTCTCTTATCTCATATATTGTTCATCCATTTAAAAACAGAAACTTCTGCTAAAAAGAACTATGAAATTCTGAAATTCAGGCACACAACTACATTTTCCTCCTAGGAATTTTGATGTACAGTCAAGAATTGGCATGTAGCCTACAAAGTCAATGCAAACTTAAATACAAGATGCTGCTTCCTCCTTTTTATTCTGACAAAGCATCCCATGTGCAAGTTTAGAACTTGTGTAGGTGTATGTAGTCTATACAGAAAAAAGGATGTAATCATGTTACATTAAACATTGTACTGATAAGTATACCAGTAATTCAAATATCATTAACTAGCACAGTAAGGTCAAGTAGATTAAATGTATACAATTATACCTACCTTTACAAGGAGCACACTAAAAGTGCTCATCCAAAATTTCAGCTGTGAAATGAAACTATAGACCTCATAGGGGATTATTTTATGGATGGAAAACCAAAGACAAAAGACGAGAACGCTGAAGTAACTGGTCGCTAAACACTAACATGTTGAAATTGTGGGCAGTGGTTGAGGTGCATGTGACCTACACATGACTGACACACTGCTAAAGGCCAGTTGCAGTACAGCAAAACCAACATATTAATACAAATTTGCAAACATGGAAAACAGGTGACTGTTGGTACTGTATGTAGAAATAAACTAGAAGTTGTGCATTTTTGCACCAAACGTATACTAGCATCGTGGCAATAAGACATGTACATTGCTACAAGATGCTTAAACCCTGTTGTCAATTTCGTGGTGATTTAAATGTTTGTGTCATCTACATCCAGCTGCTGTTATGACAATGTTATCCTTCACAAATGAATATAATACCTTAGCAAAAACACACAAAACGTTAAGGTGCATCAAAAATCGTTAAACTCATTGACTTTATTTGCATTCTTAATCATTTTTAGCTGGTAAATTGTGTTTTTGTTACAAATTGGCCTTAAGATACACAACTGCGAGACAACAAGACGGTAACAATATCGGCTAATACAGTAGACACCACGTTTACATTATCTCAGGTTGTTAAAGTCAGCTGATAGAAGCCGCTAACTTAACTCAACTGCTATGTAACTAATAGTAAGTCGCCTTCCAACATTGGCTAACTTACGGGTTAGCTCTGCTAACCTTAGCTAGCTTGCCACAATCTAACACATTTCTTTATTGCAATACTTACTATTCTGGATTCATTGTTGACTCGTTGTATACTGTATTCCTTCTTGCGATATGTCTCTTTTTACCCTGCTAACAAACTGCGTTGGTTACTTCTGTAAAGGAGAGCGGTGTCTGGTTTACACTGTTCCCAAAACCAAGGCCGACTCGTTGTTTCTTTGTAAAAATCCAAAATGGCTTCAACTCCAACCAGGAAACAGCTAACATTAGCTAGCTGGTTAGCTAAATAGGGGATAATATAAAACACTTGTCTTGTTTTTATAGAAGCAAGTTTTTAAAGCATTAATAGCTCGTTCTGTAAACGAAAACTACAACCTGAACCACAACAGGATGTGAATAAATGCTTAACCGGCCCCTGTTTCTCCCTCTGAGAGCAGTTACCGTAACTGCGACCTGTCAAGCACTGGGATGGATGACGTCATTTAGTAAAACGTGGCAAAGAAGGGCAGCGAGTCTCATATGACACAATATGGTCAAACTACATATGACGTACCGTTCCGGTGTACTTCATCTTAAGCTCAATTAAGGGTTCTGTTATATTTACAGTGAGGCTTTTATTAAAATCTATATATTTTTTTAATAAATTAATTTTTTAAAAAAAGATACGAAAAGTCCAAGTCCAGTAACAGTGTTCGCTGCCTCCATTCAGTTTAAGTCATGAACTCAACGCATTACTTGGTGAATACTAGTACAGTTACACAGGTAGAATATACTTAATACTCAGTTGTAGGTATTCAGGTTGTTCATTAACCCTAAAATACCTTAAATAATTTTGCATTTTTCTGTGTATTTTCCTATATTTGATTTACTGATTGTGCAGATGTTCAAAGGTTATTAAATAAAATGAGAAATAATTAGGAAAAAGTGACTTCAAACAAAACATACTGCATCTTTGCTGAACATAAACTTTAACTGAACATAAACCAAGTAGGGTCCATCTACTGTCATTTATAAAACTCCATGGGTTTTAATTGTGAATCAGTGTTGTAGAAGATGACAGTGTTTCCATGTTCACTGCGGAGCCTCTGAACATCCAAATGGGTCATATCTGATGACCATGAAAAGGTGACAAACTGCATTTTACCTTAACTATTTACATGTATTGATAGGATTAGTGGATTAACAGGTATTAAACATTTTAGGTCAGTAGATGCCTTTGGTCAGTGGTGGATGTTTGGGTCTTTATGGATTCAGCATTACATTTCCAGTTTTATTGATCTACTACTATCTAACACTGTCTTCATAACATGTAGCCTATTATTATAAACAAATCATTTTACATAGAATATGATCCAAATTGTAACAGCATCTCAAATAGGTGAATAATAAATATAGAAACCCATTCTGTTTATTTGTGCATCATGAGTCATTGTATTATCACTGGTACAATGAAATAGGTTGACATCAGTACCAGTACATCAATACAAATGGTTAATGATTAAGTTTTAAATTTTTTGCATTGGCGTGTACAGGTGTATCTCAAAAAATCTGAATATCATAAAAAAGTTCAAGATTTTTTTTATTTCAGAAAGTGAACATGTTTCATATAATGGCCTGTTTGCTGCAATGCATTGTGGGTATTGGACATTATGTTCTGTGCTATGTGCAAGGGTTCAGCGGAGTTATTGTGTTGTGTTGTGTTGTGTTGTGTTGTGTTGTGTTGTGTTGTGTTGTGTTGTGTTGTGTTGTGTTGTGTTGTGTTG
>JAPQRQ010000008.1:25853872-25864141 GCA_037367365.1 Apogon talboti | reverse complement strand
ATAGATAGATAGATAGATAGATAGATAGATAGATAGATAGATAGATAGATAGATAGATAGATAGATAGATAGACTAAATGTAAGTCGAATGTGTTGGTCTCTGAAGATGCATTTTTCTGCGTCTCTGATCAGGAATGTCCACCACAGTTGTACATTTGTCTTGTGTCGGTGTCACCGTGGATAACCTGGGTCTTATTTTTACTGTGTCTCAGGAAAGACAACAGCAATGCAGATCATCTATGAAGGAGGAGGCTTGTCTGATAGAGCCATTCATCCATCAGTAGTCGTTTTCTAACAGAACCAGTAGATCCAGAACAAATAAAAAAGTACAAATCCACTTCCTGTCTCCTAAGGACCCATATTTACAAAATCACACCATGAAATCACTCTTCTACATCCACACACTTTAAATGATTCTGTCTTGATGTTTCTGGATGTGGGTGTATTGGAGATGTCAGACCTGTGAGGGAGAGCAGGATGAGACCTTAGACCCCAGACCCCAGACCACACCCTCCCACAAAAAGCCAAAATGACCAATGACCCCTCTGTAACCTGAAACTGTAACTGCAACAAACCGCATAAACTTCATATTTTTCTTCTGACTTTGTAAAAGAACCAAGATGGAGGTTCACTTATATAGTTTTATAGAATATGTCATTTTATGAGTGACACTTAGTGGTTGGTAGTGAAAGAACATGTTTAACCCTTAGGGTCTGAGCCTGTTTTGGCCATCTTTCAATACTTCTGATTTTGCCTTTATATAGCACAACCATACCTATGTTTGTTTGTTTTTTTGTTTCTGCACTAATTCACCTATTTGATCTGATAATTTTTCTTTACATTTTGTTACTTTAATAACATACTGGGCTCCAAAATACACAAAAATAATTAAATCTGATTCAAAAAAATATGTTATTTATTAAAATGAAATCCACATACATGCTCAATGAAGTCTTTTGGAAATTGAAAGAGTAAAACATAGATTATAAATATGAACATATAAAAGTATGTATTTATTTATCTATTAATCATATGTATTTACATATTTAGTGTTTAAGTGAAGAATGGTGAGCAAGGAAGTGCTACTGTAATAGTTGTAAAACCTCTTCCAGCATTTAAGAAAAACTGTGTCCTTACATGATACTCTGTTTGTAAAATGTTCTGTCGTATAAGTCCTCACAGGTTGGAATACATCATTAAAGTTAAGTTAATTTGGAGATACGTCAGAAACAGGATGTAAAACTGCATTTAGAATAGTAACTTTGAAAAGTACAATGTCTGACTAAGAAGCAGAGAAACGGAGAGGAAGTATAAAGTTATCTACAATGGAAATACTCAAATAACTAAAAGATATATAATAGATATGTCATAGTTTACAGTTTTAGTTATGTATGGTTCTTGAGTAAAGTACTTTGTTCTATTTCACTACTGATGGTTTTACAAAACAGAAAATGTTTTACTGACTCTCCCTCCATCAAAACAATGCATGGGGGAAAAAATGCACTTTCTGTTTAATCTGCACTAAGGATGAGGCCAGAAATCTAATGTACTACAAAAAATAATAATAATTTAAAATAAACTAACTTATTTTTTACTTTTCGATCTAGCTGTTTTCATTCACAGTTCCAATTAATAAGCTGCAGTTAAGCTTTTACAACAGTACAATATTGATGTGCTGGTAGAAGATAAAGCATGAATAAGTACAATAAAGATTTAGATTACAGATTTAGAATAATAGAATAATAGTTTGATCAGTGTACCAACAATACATTTTTCCTAATTAGGAAAATAAATCAATGTATTTTAGCATTGTTAGACCCATAAGTCAAAACATAATAATCAATAATGAATGACATGGTAATAATATTGATGAATTAATTACAATGGTACCTTTCAATGGGTTGGGTATATGAGGCAGCAAGTGAATATTTAGTCCTTGAAGTCAATGCGTTGGAAGCAGAAAAATGGACAATGTAAGAAACACAGTGCAGGTGTTGACATGATGACGATGCTACTTCAATATAATAATATATGAAAATTAATTAATATATAACTAAATTATAATGCAATTTAAACAGGATGATGCAGAGTTGACCCCTGCACTAAAGGAACATCAAAATTCCTCAACATATGTCTTGACTTTACGATGAATTGTTCTTTAATGCTCATGATTTCCATAAAAATACCCAAATAGCAAAAATATGGGCAATTTAAGCCTTCTAATGATAAGTAACATTCCTTTATTGGCACAAGTAATATTTTTATGATGATCATGATCATACCAGTAGTAAAGTTTCAGATTACAACTAAAACAGTATCTTCTTCACTCTCCCTTACTTATAGTGCCTTCAAAAACCAAAAACCAAAACAAACAAAGACTCCAGACAGACATCATTTTGTGTGACTTTACAGTATATCACAATAAAGAGGATAGTAGAAAATACAAAACACTTCCTCACTTTTGGAAAATAAAAGTTTTTTCTTTCACTTGAGGTGGCTTTTTTTCTGCAAAACAGTAATTATACATAAGGGGGAATTGAAACATCCTATATTGCTTACTTAATCATTACTTTTAATCTTACTCTCCTAGCACTGAAGGTGAACTGCTATGGAAAAACTGACAAAAACACATCAAAACCATTCTGTCTTTCCATAAAAAAATAACCATATCAGTCATATGTCAAGCATTTTGAAATGCTGGAAAAGTCATATTGTACTATTTTACTTACTCCACAGTTTATGGACGTGATTTAATACCTTTTACAAACTGTCAGCTGAACGTGTCCATCTCTTTCTCTATGGCCTCTATGTCGTTCTCCAGATTGTATGTGGCCCATTTGCTGAGTCTGCTGTACAGTGGTAATCCATTCTTCTCTCTGTACAGAGACACACCGGTCACTCTGTCCCAGTTAACGTTGCAGATAGGACTGGCACTGGGATGCTCAACAATCTGCTCCTTCAGTTCTTTGTCCAGGGCTACAAAACCAAAGAAGGTCTTAACATTTTCTGCAGCTAAAATCTGGGCATGGACAGCAGCTGTGCTTTGGAAGAGTGTCTTTTCAGCAGAGCGGTACTGGGACCAGTAGTCCTCCTGCCAGTAGCCGAGGGGAGAGGAACAACGCTTCACACACATCAACAGGAAAACCATCAGAGACATCCCAGCAACCAGCAACCAGCCAATCAGCTGAAAGAAAGGAAGTCCTCAGTTCAACACCATAGAACCTGCTGTAGCATAAATCTACAGCTGCAGTTATCAATTATTTTTGTATTCAATTAATCTATTGGTTATTTTCTTTGATTTTATTCAATTAGATTATTATTTGAATAGGCAAAAAAACTGTACAAGTGTCCATCACTATAAGGTGCCTTTCAGACTTCAAAATGTCCAAAAAAATAAATAAGTTTGAGATTTTCCACCTACAAAAATAATCGATAGCAGCAGCTCCAGTTTAGTAGCTAAAATACACTTTGCTGCAGTTGTGTTAAAGAAGTTTCACAAAGATCATCAGTGGATATTATCATGAATTAATTAAAGTGACAGTTACAGTTTTGTAATTGGTCCACATATGAAAAACACAAAATTAGCTAAATCTGTTTCCACTGCACTTTTATCAATAGATGACATTTTATGCATCTCCCGAGCATTAAAATATTTTTGTGGTAATGCTGTATCTATTTATTGTGTGGTGCTACTAATTTTTTAACAACTAGTGCCTGTTATCAAACAAAATAAAGGAAAAACACAACATACAGAATTTAGAATAGAACAGAGTTTCACTACCTGAGATTCATACTTCAGTCGCCGCTCAACTTCTGCCTTGAAGCCTTGTAGCTCTGCAGGAATACCCTCTTGACATGGGAACATTGCCATGATTTCTGACCCTTGTTCGTCAGGGAAGCCCTTCAGTGTGCTGGGATCCACAAATTCACTGAGAGCGCATGTGTACGCCTGCCCTTGCAGCAACGAGATAACTGTCCAAGTCAGCGGTGCCACCACAGCATGGCCAATAATGGTTCTCAGTAGCACAAAGGCTGCAGCTCCTGACAGCTTACGGCACTTCCTGAGACGGCACTCAAACACAAGATCCCAGGTGTTCCTGTTCATCATTACTCCTATGAGGAAGAATGCCAGCGCTGGAACACCAATGGCAGCCAGGCCATAGCAGTAATTTCTTCTGGGGGAGCACGGACAATTAAAGGCAAAAACACTGTATGCTGTCTGGCTAGCAACAGTACCAAGGGCAATCAGACCATTGAAGATCATCACATCTTTACTCTTAAAAAAGAGAGACACAAACTTAAAGTTTTCTGTGACAAGGGCAGCAGCAGCCATGTTGAGGCTACTCTGGGAATAACTTTGAAGAGTTGTGGTTGTTCTCCAATGTCAAGCTACAAACAAAGAGTAAGGAAAAAATATGAGTTCTATTGGATTGTATGTGTCAAACAAACTACTACTACTTCATTGATGACTCAACTGGAAAGTGTGATTAGTAGGTAAAGAAATTCAGTTAATTAAGATAGGATCTTTCAGGTTTTTAGAAATAAACCGTTTCTCTTGAGAGTACACAAACAACAGTTGCTCTGTATTTAAGTCATGCATACTCACATGGCAGTAGTGTGTCCTGGGGCAGAGCATGGGGCTCAGCTTTTACAATCCATTATGAAGGTGTTTTACAAAAAAACTCCAAAATTATGTTCAATATGTAAAACCTGTTAAATTTCAGGAACTGAAAACAGTGTTCTCATTCCGTGTGTAGCTGTCGAAGCGGTCTGGGCACAAGCAATGACTCACAGTCAGGAACTGCCCTCCAGTTTCCTTTCCAGTGGAAAAAAGTGGTGTGTGAGTGAAAACATATGTTGGAGATCACAGAGCAGAAAGAAACAGCATCATATATGAGTTTGCGTTGAGGAATGGGACTGGTAAATCTGTATTATGTATTCATAATTTTAAGGAAAACGTTAATAAATAAGTGGAGAAAAATTGTATGTAGATCCATGTAATAGCCCAGATTTGAATCTAGCTGAATATCCATGACAGAAAATGTCCAAACAATCAGGGCTTTTATTCTGAAAACATCGACTTGCTGGAAGTGGGGTCAACTAAAACAGAAGGTTTGGAGAAAGGTTTAATGTTTCGACGTGTAATACTAAGTGACATCTAGCACTGAAGTTGCAGTTAGTATCCCAAATGAATACCATCCTCACCCTCCTCTATGGCAGCCACACAAACTATGAAAGTTCCTCCTTCCAGTCAGTGTTTGTTTTGTTCTGAGTATTTTAGTTAAGGGGATCTGCACTCAGACATAACAGATGATTGTAATGCACCTTAAGGCTGGATGACACCCCTTATAAAAATGAGGACAAAGAGAGGAGGACCACATCTAAAAACATTCCGGTGCAACATGACAGACTCCATGAAGGCGAGTAAAGCTAAAACACATTGCATCTTATTTATATATGGTTACTCACTAATGAAAAGATCATCATGACTACTAAATTACAGTACTTCAGACTGCCTCATTTGGATCATCCTAAATCCTCCCAAATCTGACACAATGGACCTTTTAAAATTTGTGTAGAATCTGGGAAGAAATAGCATTAACAATAATTTTGACAATGCAAGGTACTGTAGTAAACATGTAGTAAAAAGGCTGTAAAATAAAATCATCCTTTAAGGTTTCATGATTGTGTCTCTAAATTTTGTTTGTTATAAATGTCTATTTGCATGTATTCCATCAGTCTATGAGTGAGCTTACTGCCAAGTCAACAACCTGTATGCAAACCAGCCAACCCCAAGCCAAATATAGTCAAATAAACTTTGAGAGTTTGAACAAAGCAATAAGACAATAAGGAGACAAGATTAAAGGTTGAAAATGTAGGTTGTTAATTTACCCAAAAAGTGCAGCAGCAACACAAAATCTAAATACAATGACTTGTCCTATAAAAGAGGTTGGCATAATAGAACTGTATTCAAAATAAAACAAAAAGATGTTAGTGGAACAAATTGACCTACACAATGACACAAGAGGGGACATACGTGGTCAAAACAAATGAAACACAAAGGCAAGACAAGATGGACAAGGACTATAATTAAATACAAAGCAGGAATATTACCCCATCCCACCCATTATAAGACAGCATAACATATTGTTTAGCCTGATGAGCTGGTTCCAGCATCTAATAGTTGTCAGAAAATTTTGATCATTCACTGTATTTGGTCAGCTGATGTCATTTTCTGAACTGCAACATGATGAAGCTGGTAGAGAGAATGCATAGAGCACGCAAAGCTATTATCAAAGTAAAAGAATCGAAAATGCAAAACATATTCTATCTAACATTTTTTTTGACTGAAAAAAAAGAAAAGAAAAGAAAAAAAGAAAATATTGTTCCACCTTCATCGTGGGTAGTGTTATGATTGGAAACCAGTATCACAGGATAAGATCAAGATTCTTTGTAACAAGATTAACTTTATTGAACTCTTTGAAAGATCAGGCCTTCACAGCAAAAAAGAAAGAAAGTAGATATTAGAAAGTAAGGAGGCTCCTTACAATGCATGGAGGGTTTCACCCTAAATCCATCATTGTCCTAAGGGTCTACATGAAGTAAAAGGAGGGAGGCAGAGGACTAGTGAGTGGCAAAGCCATTGTCAAGGGAGAAACAGCAGGTCTCCAGGAATATAGTAAGAATGAGGAACCAGAGGGGTTGTCATGGAAGGACAAACCCCTGCATGGCATGTATCACCAGCAAACTGAATAGGCTGATATCGAGAAACCATACCTATAATACTCATGACTAGACTTGAAAGGATTAAGCAACTCGAATCGAGAAAATAGATTTTAGTTACAATTTTCCTGAATCAAAGCTTCATGTCCTCAATTTTGCTGCCACTAAACATTGGTTCCACTGTTGTGCTTCACACAGACGCTTATTGTGATGCACATGATGCCAGGATCAACACAAACAACATGGAGCGAAGAGACACGGACAAAAAGGCAGAAGATGTATACATGCTCAATTTTTACATTGGAACCATCACTTACTCCTTTAAACTTTTAATCTTTCACACAAACATTACAAATATTTGTCCTTATTTTTTTCAGTTGTATGTTAGTTCCATGTTCAGTTGTTAGTCAGTTGGATCCAAATGTGTTGAAGACTGCAGTGCACATATTGTTTGTAGATGTCATTGGACTGGTTTGTTGTTTATATCTATAGATGTTTTATATATACTTTTATACTGTTGTTATTGTTGTTATTTCTATACAGATATTATTATATATCCTTTTACTTATATAGTTTTTGTGCTTGTTGTTTCAGCTATTTGTCATTTTCAGACATGTCTTTTTCATAGTCTTACTATTTTTTTGCCTATTCATATAATTGTTTAATTGAATAGAATCAAAGAAAATAATTGATTAAAAAAAATAATCGATAGCTGCAGCTCTACTCATGACTGTGCAAGAACAGACCCTAAGCACAAGATCAATAGAAATCTACAACACTGGACAAGACCCCAGGTGCAACTGTGCAGAGAAGACAGTGCAGCCCATCACAGCAGGGTTGAAGATATTGGCAGGAAAGACATACATGAAATGCATCAGCAGGCAGTGGGCATTTGGTACCATGGGATTGGCTGAAAAATAAGTATAGTAGCACTGGCACTGAGCATCCTACACATCAGAGTACAAAGTTTTCCCATTACGGTCTTGCCACGTAACACATGTCCTGGGTCTGTATGCGATCCTGGTGACATCCAGTACAGGTTTATTGTAGTACCATTTGTTGAGCAGCTGGTCTACCTGCTCTTGCTTGGTTACCCCATGAAGTCTCTCCTCTTCTTCAGCTTCCCACTCCTCTCTGGTGTTTGTCATAAAGAATGGATGGGAAAGTGTAAGGATTGTGTCCTCCCTCATGTCCTCAAAGAACTGTACTACACATTTACGGGCAAAGTCACGGGCATGCAGGACACAGGTTTCGTCAAAAAGCTTCTGCTCTACATCAAGGTAGTTGCTCCAGTAGCGAGTCTGCAGAGATCTGGCATGGTCATCAAAATAGGGCTTGATGAGGCGCGCCAGTGTTCCGAGGACAATCAAGAAGAGCAGGATCGACCAGCCAATTGCCTAGAGAGAGTGAGAAAAAGGATCAGCGATTTGGTGATACAAGAAGCTTTCGGTCACTGACACCAACGGCTCATCACAGTCTGATGGGAGTGTGTCTGCAGAGGAGGAGAGGCAGCTTAACCCTTTATCAGGCAAGTGACTATTTTTGGTAATTTCCAAGCACATTACAAGACAGTGACAGCAACAGTTACACTGAGTCAACAATCTCAGGTCAAATGAGGTCTGCAAGGTCCACATCTGCATGACCAGTAAGTGTATCTGCTTTGATAGGTACCATAAAGTAATGGTACTAATGTAAGAAATGACGTTCAAAGTGATTATGTGTATGTTGACAGATGTCTGCATCAGCACTTATGTTGTAATGTTCTAAAAGTGATGTTCTAATGTTCTACATGTTCCTAGCACCATACATATGTATTTCTTATATTTTTATGTGTACTTCTTGGATTTTTTATTTTTTTTTGCTACGTAAAGGCAATAAACCAAATATGGTAACTTCATTGACCTTGATTTTCCACATGACAATAAAACATTTTGAAAAAACTCACAAAAGTAATAAAGTGTAGTTAGGTCCTCCAATAACACACTATACCGACTTTGTTATTCCTCAGATTTTATATTTCAATTATGGGGCTGCAATTTGTTTTATGTGCAAAGCAGGTGTTTTCATTATTGTTTTAATATTTACTTCTTTTACACCTGGCTTTTAACTTATTGTCTGGATTTTATTCTCTTTCACTGGTTGGTTGTATTTTTATTTACTTGCTGTGTAAGGCCATGTCTACATGGCAATAAACAACGGAATCTTGATTCTTGTCTCTCGTTTTCTGGCTTTTGCAGCTGCTTTTAGTTTGTATCATATTTTAAAATATCTCTGATCCATTTATCTCAATCTATCCAAGTTTATGATTGGTAACTGCCTTCTTTAAGTAAACCAAATCTGGAACAAAAATATAAACCTTGGTTGGGACTTTCAGGTGTGAAAACAACCCAAGACTGAAATTAACTGAATGAAGCAACAATACACAATGTAAATTTGTTAATCACCAGATTAATGGTACATTGTTTGCATCTTAGTACACTATTAATCCTATTTAAGTATATATGTGTCGGTGTTGTAGCTTCTGCAATGATCTCACTCAGTTCTAATTGAATGCACCACAATACCTCCAACACATTAAGGTAAACAAGACTTTCCAAGTTTAGACTTAACATGTTCAGAGTATCTTCGAGTAATAATCAATTAATAATATGAATAACTGCATATATAAATACAGTGTCTTTGACATATTGCAGTAGTACTCTTATGTAAATATGTATATTGCTAATAGAGTTTTTATTACTTACTGCAATTATTATTTTTTTATATTGTTTGTCTTTTGCACTATCTTTATGCGTGCATATTTTTTTCTTGCACTACATACTGCCCGTTGTGGGATCAATAAAGTCCTTACTAATCTAACCTGTCCATTTTAATGTGTGTATGCATGTTTTGGGAGTCATAGCTTACTTGTGAATAGCAGCGAAGGTATCGTGAGACAGCTTTGCGGAAGGAGGTATTCTTGAGGATGTAATCCTCTTTGCAGGGCACTTTAGCCATGATTTTGATCACATCCAGTCCTGTATTGTTGGGTAGTCCTGGGGTGAGTCATCAAAATGTTAAATACACCCATATTGTGGCAAAAGTCAATACTCAGACAATATTCAATGCGTATAAATATAGCAGATCTCATATAACAGTGCAGAATGTATTTAGGTACCTGAGAATAATGTAGGGTCTACACTCACGCTAAAGGCACAGATAAAGATCTTCCCATCCAACAAAGTGACCAAGATCCACACCATTGGTGCAAGCAGGGTCCTCTGGAGCATTGCTGAGAAAAGGTACCTTCAGGAAAAAAAAAGACTACAAGGTTAAGAAATGGTAAATGGACTGCACTTATATAGCACTTTTCCGCACGTTCATGGTGCCCAAAGCGCTTTACACTGCCTCTCATTCATCCATTCACACACACACACACACACACACACACACATTCATACCCCAATGGGCGGCTGCTGCCATGCAAGGCGCTGCCAGGCAAATTAGGGTTCAGTGTCTTGCCCAAGAACACTTCGGCATGTGGACAGTCAGAGCCAAGATTAGAAC
>JAPQRQ010000008.1:25824510-25835770 GCA_037367365.1 Apogon talboti | reverse complement strand
CAAGCATCCGATCGTAACTCATCACTTTGTCAACATTAGTTTTTCCCGCTGCCACAGAATAATGTGTTGATCAGCAACTTAACTTCAGACGCAACGCATGCAGTAGGTGAGGGTTTGATTTGTCAGATGGAGCGAAATCGCAAGGGGAATCACTATGCGGAAATCTGGGTCCACAGCTATGCTAGGCAATAGCAGTGTCCATAGCAACCATAACATTGCAGTGTCACATTATTCTGGCAAGATCTGAAAAATCTTCGCAACAATGAGCAAGCCAGTGATTGTATACATTCACTTTATGTGAGACTGGGTTGGCCCATAAGATGACTGATCCAGATGCAGTTCTATTTGAATCAGGGGATGCGTGCGTGGACCACGGCTGATGCCTGTCACTGACTTACATTGGTAACAATCCCGTGGGCCCATCACGGAATTGAGTAAACAAAAACGAGGAGGGAATATTTGTTTAGTTTTAATTTCATGCAAAACATTTTAATCTCGTTTTCATTCATCAACAATGAGGCACATTAACACAGTCTTAGTCAGTGTTTTTAGAACATGGGTACAGTCTCGTCTTAGCCATGGGGAAAAAGGTCGTTGACGAACATATTTTGTCTCGTCTCATCTGACAAAATTAACACTGCAGCCAAGCTTCAATCTTCCCTTTATTTCAAAACTCCTTGCAAAAAAAAAAAAAAAAGGAAACAGCTACTAAACAACTTTGAGAGAATTGAGAGCAACAAAATATTTGACAAATTTCAATTTGGTGTTCACTACAAGCATAGCAAAGACACAGAAAATAACTAGAAAAGCACTGACAGCGCAGACCTTCACCAAGGCAGCTCAGTTCCCCACCATGCTGCTGTACATGTCATGGCAACATGTCGTTTCAGCAATAACATATAATACTCTTGGAGTGGGTTACCTAGCAACAGATAAACAATACGGCCACGTTGACATGGTGTCAAATGTCATGTACAGAAACAGACATGCCAGCTGAGAGGTTATTCAACTGAAAATACCATAATCCAGACGATGATCTGATCACCCCCAAAATCTAATCACTTGTTCCTTGTCCCATTTCAGACATTTCCTGAAAATTTCATTACAATCCGTCCAATAACTTTTTGCGTTATGTTGCTGACTAACTAACAAACAAACAAACAAACAGACAGACAAACCCTAGTGAATACATAACCTCCTTGGTGGAGGTCATGATAATCTCACAGTTGCAGATAAAGGAGAACACTCCATTCTCACTATACTCGACTTGACACCACTAATCATACAGTTCACCTGAACAGATACTTCTGTTATATGGAGTCCCCCACGGCTCAGTTCTCAGACCAGTCCTGTTCTCCTTATACTTTCGGTTATGGCCCCCTTAGGCCATTTGATCAGCTGTTTCTATTATCTATTATGTCCTTGTTATGGTGATGTAGGGCTGGGTGATATGGGGAAAAAAAACCCTATCACGATAATCTTTTTCATATCAGTCGATATTGATATGTATCACGATATAAATCAAATCACTATTTTTGTCCAGCTTAAACGTTCCACTACTCATAAGTGAGTTGTGAAGACATCAGAGGGTTACTTTTGATTTAAATATGATTTATTTTCTGTCAGAGGTTAAACATGACAGATGTGCTGAAGAACATTATACAACCATCTCAGATAAATAAAATATGTACATATATTTTAAACTAAACTAAAAGTCTGACCAGCAGGCAAAAGCTTTCAAGAAAAGAGAACACAAACAAAACGGACCATTACAATTTTTGGTCACCTCCAAATAAATAAAATCTTCATTCCAGAAATAAATCTTAAAGCTTTCAAGTTTTATAGGAAAGAGAAAAAAATGGACACATAAATTATTCTCAATGTCAAATGAATAAACTAGGTATTATAATACAAAATAAATCCTCAAAATCTCTCATTTGTATAGATTAAGCTTTAAACTCGGGGTGTGGTCCGTAGATACCTCACAACAGGTACACACAACTCGTACAAACGGTGAACTGCAAAGTGAAGGTGAAACTGAAGACGCTTTACAAATTCCTCAAAGTCTCCCGCTTTTGTGCAGCTCATTTTCCTCTTCCCTACCTAGTAAAGTTTCATTTAAAGGGCCAGGATGTTTGTTTAAGGGGGCATTGCCCCCTCTTGCCCCTCCCTAGGACCGGCCCCAGTTACCAGTCTCCCTCTCCTGCAGCCTGGACATCAGTATGTGACGTGTGCTGTGGCTGGGTGCCACACCTGTGCTGTGTACATCAACCTAACTTGACGTGGCTCTATTCCAGCATGATTGGTTCAGTGCAGCACCACTTTATTATGATTGGCTATTCTTATGTCTGTCAACACACGGACGAATGAATTCTACCAAAATTGCATCAATCATGTCTCATATTTCTATCGAGGGAAAAGTTATTTCACAATATTTATCGTTTCATCGCCCAGCCCTATGCTGATGATACTCAGATATACCTTTCAGCTACAACCAATAACTAAACGATCTATCCACCATCGATAACTGAAAAGATTGGATGTCCATCAATTTCCACCACTTAAAAAAAAAAAAAAAATAACAGAAATCCTCTTAATTGGACAGGAAAATTTTACCACTTCTGTTGATCAGTGTTTGGTTCCTTTCAGTCCAACATTACACCCACAGCCAGTAACCTCCACACATGTTAGCCAGTCTTCTATCCTTTCATCTATTTTAACAAACTTGCCCAGTCCCATTTTCTTTAGCTAAGAAATATCAGAAAAATTAGACATGTACTTTCTCACTCTGATCTTACACTTGTAGTCTCTTAAGCCCAGTTGCCACAGTTACCACGGTAATGCTAAACGCTTGTAGCAATATACACATTCTCTACATCCAGAAAAGACACAAAAATAAAGAATGCATAATGAAGTGATAATCATGAAGGTTGTCTTACCTTTACTGTTTTCTGATCAGAACTTGTTTGAAATGAATGAAACTTCTGCTTTTGGCTAATCCATTATTTTGAGTTACGCTGAAATGATTTCCAGTGGAAACAAATGGCCCGGGGCTTAACAAGTTTTCATACCTTCATCTTTTTTCCATTTTGAGTACTGCAATTCCCTGTAAACTTGCCTAAGTCACTGTGCTCCTTGTTGTTTACAGTAATCTAAAATTCAGCTGCATGGTTTTAAAAAAGTACCTGTAGTGAATTTTCATTACTAGCTATTTCCAAAGATTGTATACAATACTAGTGGTTCAGTCTGGTAACCTAAGTCATAGCCCATTGTCATGTACGTGCGAGTGTTAAGTCACTGCTCTGTCAGCCAGGCATGTTCAGCGACATGTTGCCTCCAGCAACTGTAGTGATGCAGGCTCGTTGTATTGTCTGATTACCTGGGCTGGTCACTGACCCCGTGCAGCAGACACCATTCTAAGATGACACATTATCGGACAGTACTGGGTCATGTCTCTAGGACGATAGCGGAATGCAAAGCTTATGGCTGCACAAACAACAAGCATGAACACATGCTTTCCACTCAATCTGCTCACTGACTGCTGCTTGTTCACTGCACTGATCACCTGGAAACAACAACAACGGTACGTCACTTCCAGCTGGCAATGGCTGCTCTCCTTAGGCTCTGCCCCTGTACGTAATTCACATAATAAAAAGTTCCAGTGTGGTGCATTAATGTCAATTTTTTTACAGAATTGGCACCTCTCTTGCTTATAAGTCATACACAAAGCACAGTTAATGTCATAAGCATGACCAGTATAGGTACCCTTTAACCAGAACAAGTCATCAGGCTCACATTACCCCCACGTTCTCGCATCCCTTACTTGTCTTCAAGTAAAACTTTTAATTTATTTCAAAATCCTGTTAATCAACAAACACATTTCTGACCTTCTCACAACCTGTTCAACCTCTCGACAATATCGGTATCCATTAGTGTGTATTCTTTGTCCTTTATGTCAGGGGTGTCAAACATACAGCCCATGGGCCAAAATCCACCCACCTAAAGGAATGAATCTGTCCCTTCAGTGAAAAAACTACACTGAAGATATTAAGAGTCAAAGGTGCTGAACTCATTTTAGTTCACAGGCCACGTAAAGCCCAATGCCTGTTCTAACAGTGTTTGTAATGTTGATAATTTACTTCCTGCTACTTTTTCTAACACTTGCATGGAGCAACTGTAACCACAGAAATTCCTCTCAGATTAATAAAGTATTCCGAATCAGAATCTAAATCTGATCTCAAGTAAATTATAGCATAACAACCTATAAATAATGACAACTCCAAATTTTTGTCTTGGTTTGATTACATTAGCAAAATCACATTATGAAAATGTTTTAATTTACAAACTGTCCTTTCACAACAAATTGTGAATAACCTGAACAAATACGACCAACCTGAAACATCTTAAGAAAAATAGGTGCAATATTAACAAAATTCTGTCTGTTACTACCGATAAATGTTTTGTGCCTTTGAAGATCCACTGTGATCCGCAAGTTGCGTCAGTAAACTAAGACATAATATTGTTGACATTGCATTTATTTTTCTTTATAATTTTCAGGATGACATGTTTGTTCAAGTTTTTACACAGTAAAACAAAGAGAAAAAATATGGGTTATTATTTTACTGATCTGGTCCACTTGAGACCACATTGGATAGAATGTGACCCCTGAACTAAAATTAATTTCACAGCCCTGTTGTATGTGGTAAAGGTTTCCATGCCTGAGCATACAACTAGGACTGTAAACAATACAAGAATATCTTGTTTGCAACACCAAAATAGTATACACAACATACAAACAGACTGTATTATAATACTATAGCCTTAGTTATTGTACATATTAAATTTGTAGATTAAAATGATTACAAACAGTGTTTTTCAGATTTGACTCACCCTGAGCCATTCAATGCCCTCGATCTGGTACCACCTCATGATGCCTCCAGTGAACAACAGTGGCTGCTGGAGGGGCACTGGCTGCCCATTCACCTTCCTGTCTGGATCCAAAAGATGCTTGGCGTTGTCTCGTACCGTCTCTGACAAGCGATTCTTGATGTCTTGGTTGGAATCACTCATTCTCTCAATATCCTCAGCTTCCAGTTTCCTCTGGGTCAAAGTCTCATTCTGAAATCAAACATTTCAGAAACTTATGGTCTCAACTATACTTTGCTGCATCTTTGTGTGCAGCAATTAACTAATAACGTAATTAATATTTGAACATTAAAAAAAAAAAAAAGTGAAGTAAAATCAATTATTACCGCTTCCTCAGTTTTTGCTCTCTTAGCCTGCGACATGATTTCCTAGAAGACAAAACAGCATGACACAAAAGCATATCAGTAACAGACAAATCCAAGAGGGGGACAAAAAGTCAAATAACCCCTTACCTCTTTTGACATAACATCAGCAATTTTGTAGTCATCATCCCTCCTTCGCTTCTTTTTATCTGTTTTGAAAGTAAAGCAAACACAGACACTTGCTAAAAAATGTCACGGCAGAATTTTAAAAACTGACAAAATATGAGACAGAGGATTGGTAGAGCTGGTGGTTTATTCTGTCTTTTGTGCCCACTCACCTTTTTCAGGTGCTGTAGTGTCAGTGTGCTGCATTTTAAGAGGAAAAACAAAGAAATGCACAAGAATATTTTAATGCAAAACAAAAATATTTCTTAAACACACAGACTAATCTGCATAGATTAAATATGGCCATCATAAACTACTGGTTCTGGCAGATGCTATTGGTGATAACAGCTGATGGTCAAAATTACAATTCAACAGCAAACACTGATATTGAGATAAAATATTAGCTCAAAAGATAATAACTGCTCCCATCTACTATACATGTTTTGGTTCGTTTTGATATTAATTTATTCAGGTTTATTTTATGCAATACTGTATCTCTCTTTGACTTAGATGTTCATCAGTTGTGTTACTGAATAATACTACAAATATGAAATAGTCCATTTCACACATACATGAGTGACTTTCAGCATTAGTTTTCAATTAAACATCAACTTTTTTCCTGCTCCAAACAATAATAATAATAACAATAAAAATAACAAGAATTATTATTATTATCAATATTATGATTATTATTACTACTATTCCCTTTAAAAAAGATCCACCACCTCACTCACCTTCTTGGCTTTCTTTTCAAGTTTGCCTTTCTTGAGTTTCTCCTGAAAACAGAATAACATAATGGGAGATGTTAATGCTGATTGAAGCAGCACAGTGCTCAGTTACTGACTGACATGTATGAATGTACAAACCTCAATCCCCAAAAAGTGGGACACAAATAACACCAGACTGCAAATCTCATAAATTCATATTTCATTCATGACAAAACTTAGATAACATATTGCTAGTGTTGGGACTCGATTAAAAAAAAATGTAGCAAATTAATTATTGACCTTGTAATTAATTAATAGTAATTAATCGTATTTTAATCAAATATCAATATTTGACACAAGAAGGAACATTTTCCAATTCAAACAGATTTGGGTACATGACTAAATCAATGAATAGACACATACATACGTTTAAACTACTAAATCCTGTTTATTACTTATATAATCTGCTAAACATGTTTGTTTTGTAAATAAACAGTACTTCCAAGTACATTTCAGAAGAATAGTAAAGTTAACTGACCTCAGTCCCTCTTTCCCTTTTACTTGCTTTTCAGTTTCATAAAGCTGCTGGATTTTGTTTAAAATTGTCTTTCTGCACAGCAGTTCATGAGTGGGGTCAGATGATGCTACCTGTAGCACTGTTGTGACTAATTTATATGACTTTACAAAAAAAAAACAAAAAAAAAAAACAGGCAATTCATGTTGGTTTAAGTTTATATTAAAATTATACATTATTTGTCTTATTTTCAGATATTTCAGTTGATTGTCAACAGTAAAAAAAAAGTCATAACAAAGCTGATAATTATTAAGAGAAAACACTTTACTTTATACCATTTCAAGAAGTACATTTATTTTGAAGTCTGTCAAAATCATAAGTACCTTTAGCATTAGCGTCAGCACTAGCCGCAACGTGTTTGGCATTTAGGTGGTAGTATAGGCTTGAATAACTGTGGTGGTATCCAAACTCTTTGTGGCATAGTTTGCACACACAGTGCCCTTATCTAGGCTTCCACCAAATCGTTTTTTTAAATGTAAATGTCCTGTCTATCATGTCCTAACTTTGCCGCTTCTGCTTGTTCAGTGCATCGGTATAATCGGTATGCTAGAAAATCGTGCACTGAGAAACGTTCCGTGTTGTCTGGGGTATAAAAATAAAATTAAACGTATTATTATTTTTTTTTTAAAAAAGAGAAAATGTACCATTTTAAGGAAAATGGTCATTTTTAATTTGATGGTGGCAACAGGTTAAAAAAAGCCCAGAAAACTATGTGGCCCGAAACACAAACAGCAAAATTTTGGAACTAATTGGGTGAATTGGCTAACCCTAACCCTAAGTCTGTAACATGAGTGGGTTAAAAAGAGCATCTTAGGCTACCTTTGTATTAAAGTGGCGCAAACCTGAATTTTGGCCTATGTGTGACCTATATCTGATGTTTTTGACAGTCTGAACAGCACAATCAGATTTTCTCCAAATCAGACCCAGGGCATTTCAATATGTAATCCTAAATGAGATACATATCTGATGTTTTGCAATGTGACTTGAACAGTCATGTTGCATGTCATCTGACGTTTACATCACTGAAATATGACAGACATCACAATTCTGGGGGGTCCGAAAAAGATCCATATCTACTTCCGTACAGACAGTGTGCTGCATCATGTCATCTTCTGAGCCTGGGGGTCACCTCAAGGCCATAGACCATTTACACATGAGTCTGACAGCAGTCGCATTTAAGTTATAATGTGGACAAACATTCATGTACATGAAATAACACTAAAAAAAATTACTCAATTAATTTAATATCATAAAACAGATCAATTTAAAAGACAGACAAAGGACAAAAATTAAAATGAGGAATAGGACAGATTGTAAACAATTTGGCATTTTAAAGTGCAGCTGTTGAGGTTGCAGTAACAACCTCATAAACACAGCCACTGTCCAACAGAATCACATTGTCTGTTATTTAGGATAGTGATAGATAAGGCAGCTTCATATTGAACAAGTCCACAAAGCTACATGTTATTCTTTTGCACTCTACCTCATTCTGTTGTTGTTCCATTTTTGTCAGCAGAAACTTAGAGTAGATGTTGCTCTTCTGGAGCAAATGCTGCAGCCTTTTGTAGCGCAGTTCATGAGAATCCCTTTGCCAGGACTCCCGGGCCTGGTGGGCAGTAATGAAAATATATGCACATTACTAAGGAACCACTTTATATTTGACAAGTTTTCATTACAAGCACCAAGATTTCCCAGGGTATTTCAGCATCAGTAAAAAAAATGTAATACATTTTGAAAAAGCTATTAAAAAAAAAAAAGGAGCAGTGAGCAAAACCTCAGTTACCCAGGTTTAATTATGATCTTAATTACTGATCCAGTTTGCATTTAACCCATAAACACCCAGTGGTCCTTTTGTGGACGTTCTCAAATGAGTTTCTCTCAATTTGACAATTTACCACCATTTCTTATACTATTATTCGCTGTATTTTGCAGTTTTGAATGAAAATCAGGTATTTTTCTATATTTAATTTACTGATCATGTACAGATCCATAAAAACTCAGATTAAAATTGAGGATTATGATATCAAAAACAGAGAAAACTGAAGAAAATGTGACTTTTTCAAAGATATCAATGATTGAATGTAAAACCAAGTGTCTCCATCCACTGCCATCAATGAAACTCCATGGGTTTTACTGTTTAATGAATCAGATGATGACGGTGTCTCTACGTTCACTACAGAGCCTCTGAACATTCAAAAGGGTCATATCTGATGACCATAAAAAGATGACAAACTGCATTTTATACTAATTATGTACATGCATTGATAGGATTAGTGAATCAATGGGTATTAAATATTTTAGATCAGTAGATGCTTTTGGCTGCCAGTGACTGTTTGGGTGTTTGAGGGTTAAGCAGAGCTTGAGTACAGATAAAAAGTGCAAAAATTGTGTTACTGAAATGTTATGTAAAAGAGGAAGAATTTTCTCACCATCAAAAATGGTTTATCAGGTAAACATTAAAATAATTCTAATCAATATCATCAAATGAACTGAATACAGAAATTAATCAGCAACAAACCTTTTCTATCAATTCCTTTTCTTTCCTCTGTCCCTCCTCCATCAAATGCTTTTCTTCATCCTCCATTTCCTTGGTGATGACCACTTCAGACATTACACTGACAGACTTCACATCAGCACCTTGAAAACAAACGACATCCATGTCCCGATAGTGGAGAAAAAAGAACAAAACAAAAACAACAAAAAAAAACAACACCACACATACAGACTCACAAAATGGTTGCGCAGCAGTATAATACATAGTGTGTAGTTGTCTGTTACTAACCATGTGCAGTTTCCATGGTGGTACCAAGTGGCTCCTCAGACTCATCTGGTTTTGGGCAATGAGGAGAAGCACTTCGAGTTTCTTCCTTCACACTGTCAGCATGGGGAAAACACACAAAAGTAATGCAGAGAGTCACGTACAAAAGAAACTATGAGCATTCTTGAATTATGTTTGTGGTTAATTCAGACCTCTCAATTTTAGAACTACTTAATGATATTCAAGCCCTTTATAAAACTGAATTCAAAATATTGATATTGATTGAGAAATAGTAAATATATGTAATCTGGAATACAACCTGGAGACAACCTGGGAGTTATGTGTAAAATGTCAGTTATGCATTCAAAACCATTCTTTGTACTACTTTGGGTTACACTTCTTTAAATGTCAGTTTAATTGTGCAATTTAACTATTAAGACAAGAAAATAGATTAAAAAAAATAATTTATGGAGTGGTTATTTTTTGTCAGCACTTAGTTTGCAGATTTCAAACTAACATTAAAGTTAAATAAATGCACTATAGTCACTGCTCCATTGTTTAAATATACATAGAACAATGAAAATCAGTTTAGCAGCTCTGTTCTGTTTAGCAGCAAAAACACTTAGTGCAGAAAAGCTGCATAAAAATGTCACAAAATATCACAGCGATGATATATATATATACACATAGATAGATAGATAGATAGATAGATAGATAGATAGATAGATAGATAGATAAGCTACAAAGATATCTAAAAATGCACACATTATGTAGAACTACACCCACAGTATGTCTTTCACTAAAATGAAAGTCACTTAAACGGAGAACATATAAATAACAACTTAAAAGGAATACTTACCAGCTCATTTTTGATAGAGCAGACCAAACGGGGCCGAGCGCAGACTTCTAGATCACTAATATATAAAAGTTATATTGTTGAACTACACAGCAACTTATCCGTGGATGCACGAGGTTTTTCAAAAACTGCGGGCGTCAAATTAAATAAGCTTAAGGCGGCTACTGGAATTGTTTGTAAGTGTCCAAGAATGCTGATAGTATAATAAAATGCGTCTTTTCAAGTACTAATAACAGTACCGACTTGGATTCACGTGAACTCTGAGTGAACACGGCTCTACCTCAAGCGCGCCGATGTTAAAATACACTTCCGTTACACACCTTTCAAACTATAACATAAATGTGGGCCGTTTAATTGTGTTTTTGAAGCAGAGGCGTAGATTTCTTTTATTTTGAAGGTAATACATTTAACTTCCTCTGACTCTGTAAATCATTTTTGTTGCCCGACTAAAATAGAAGTGTTAATATGGGAGGAGTTTTTTCCCGTTTCGCGCCAATTTGGACGATACCAATGTTTGTAAAAATGGGGTGCAGTAACTCGCATAAGAGTTATAAAATAGTTGTATTTTATGAGTAAATACAAATACTAATGATGATAATAAGTAGAAAGTGAGTCACAAATAAGTAAATTTGTTTTATTTGCCTATTACATGTCATTTCAGTATAGAGCGGAAAAGTATTCAATAGTACAATACCCCTTTCCACCAAAAACATGTGTCAAACCTAATCTGATATTTCCCGCTACTAGTAGGTGGGCCGAAGGGCGCTATCCGCTAAAGGTGGACGATACTGGGAGTTTTGGTATCGATCCGATACCAAGTGAATACAGAATTCGCTGATACCGATACAGATACTTTTACTTAAAATGTCGTGATCATTGAATCATATAATTAGTTTGCTATAATTGCCTCTGATCACCAATCATGCTGTGAAAAACATGACTTAATGCTGGAGATTACCTGGATACTCCTGA
>JAPQRQ010000008.1:25788674-25808378 GCA_037367365.1 Apogon talboti | reverse complement strand
CTCATCACCAAGCTCTGCAGAAGCCTGATAACGACGTAATGGCATTCAGGTGTGCTGGAAGAGGGAAATATCTAAAACATGCAGGACACTTTTTCATCTCTTTCACAATGTTATTTCTCTTTACTGCATCGTTCATTACAATTACATGCACATGTCTATGTAAATTAGGTGATAACGTCATTAAGTATACATAGTAGTATACTTTCCTTACTGACGAGTTGGAAACACTTGCTGCATTAATTGCCAGTAACCTCTGTTCTCAACTGTCCCTCAATAGGCGCTGGTGAGTCTCTTAAAGCACAATGTGATTCTGATGAGCTCGGAGACCCTATCTCTACTGTCAGAGCGTTGCAGAGACCCAGCTGTGTCTGTGAAGAAGAAGGCCCTGCAGTGTTTGGGGGAGCTGCTCTATGTGAGTATCAAGCAGCATAACAAAAACTATTGCTATTATCACTACTACTGTCTTTGCAAAGTATTAGTACAAATATCATTGTTTTTATAACCCACTTCCAAAAAATGTTGAAGCGCTGTATACATATAAACATATTTAAAAAAAGATTGTGGAAGCACCACATGGAGTAGACGCAGGTCGTTGGCACTCCCGCTTACCTTTTACTTTTCCCTACTTTGCTCCTCTAAATCATAAACCAAAGTGCGACTTGCTTCTCCTGTTGTAATATATTTTTTGCGCCGGTCATTAAGATGTCTCCAAAAGGCAATAAATCTGGAATAACGGATGAACTGGCTGGGCTAACAGAGGCTATCTCCAAGCTACTTGACCAGCACCGCGAGGCATTAGCTTTAGCTCACTGGAGGCTATGTTCGACCAAGTGTGACTTGCTGTTGAAGACTATGGTGAACACCTTACCTCACTTGAACTGTCCTCAGACGACCTGAGCCAGCGAGTCACAGAGCTAGAAAATATTTGTACCAGCTTATGTGAAAGGAACGACAAGTTAATGCCTAAAGTTTACCGACCTGGAGGGACGGAGCTGGCGGCAGAATCTACGCATCCTGGGCCTTGAGGATTCTACAGAAGGGGGGCAGCCCTCAGCATTCTTCTCTGACATGCTGTGTGAAGGTTTTGACAGAGAGGTGCTCCCATCCCCACAGGACATCGACAGAGCCCATCGTGTCCTGACGGCCAAACCAGCCCAGGGTAAGAGACTGTAGCCGGTCATCATCCACCTGCACTGCTTCCAGGTAAAAGAGAAAGTGATCCACGAGGAGAGGGAAGCTGGATTGCCATGGCCAACAGATTCATGTGGTGGAGGATTACTGTCCCGAAGTTTTGAACCAGCGTGCCGAGTACAGAGAAGTGATGACAGAGCTGTACAACAGAGGTCTCAAACCATCACTGTTTTATCCAGCCCAGCTGTGCATCACTCACCAAAGTGGGGAAAGAAAGTGGCTATGTTCGGTTGATGAAGCACAGAGGTATATCAGATCCCTCCCCACTACTTCATACTCATCAGAATGACTGGCTTTCTAACATGAATCACCACCATAGAATCCGTAAACTGTTAAGTACCTGTTACACATTTATTAGCGCCTCTGTATACTGTCACTCGTATGTAGGGAGCTGAAGTTAAGAATGTGTTCTACTGGAAGGTTTTTGTTTATTAACCATGGGCACTTTGAAGAGCTTGCTGTGTTATGTTCTTGGGCAGCTATCTTGTTAAGGGGGTGGGTGAGATTTTTCCTGTTTTTATAGGGGACTTAAAGGACCAGACGTCTATTTTTATTTTCTGGTTGCCATTTGGAGCCTGGTTACTGCCAGGTTACTACAATGCTACAACAGCAGTCATAGATAATGGATAACCCTCTAAAACTCATGAGCTGGTATGTTAAAGGTTTAAATCACCCGGTTAAATGGAGACAGGTTTTCTTCACATACAGCAATATAATACAGCAGTTGTTTTTCTACAAGAGGGCTCTGATAATCCTGGTCTCATGTCCTGAAGATTGGGGCAGGACTTCTGCTCTTCCTTTCAGGCTAAGACCAGAAGTGTCTCAATTCTGATAGACCCGAATATCCCCTCGAGCATCACAACATTACGTCAAACTCTAGGGCTGGGCGATATGGCCTCTAGCCATTATTGCAATATTTTTAGGCTATATTGCAATACACGATAAACAGGGTGTCCCAAAAAATTTGACTTCATTATATGTATGGACATCTCAAATGATGAACTTTTTTTGTCGTGTGGGATTGACTTGGCAAATGATGAAGCCAGAGTCATTTGCACAGGGGCTGGTTCCGATAAAGTTTTAACTGATGTGGGTGGCAATGTGTACATGCAGATTGTTAGACATATATTGTGTTCTAGTGGATGACTTTTCAGGTGGTGAAACAAATTTGTGGTACTTTTCCAGCATATTTTGCAGATAAACACTTTTTTGTTCGCCAACCTTGAGAAACCCAAACCACTGCCAGGTAACACAGCCCACGGGCTTACTGTTTTTCTTCGGGACAATATCATCCGTCTCTTTGCGCTTTTCATGCCACTCTCTCTCTCTCCTTTTCTGATATACAAAGGGAAATCTGCGGTAGACAGTTTTCTGGATGGGAAGGTTACCAAGTGCTGAAGAGGGCATGATGAGGGAATGACAAAGTGAAACTCCTACTGCTGACATTAGGGTGACAGTTAATACTCGAACGATATAGTTATTTTATATATTGCACATGAGCCAAGCTGCGATACATCGAGTATATTTGATATATCGCCCACCCTATGTCAGACCCCAATGGCAGGTTTATTATTGTTGCAGGCAAGCCGTACAATGTTAAGGTTGTGCTTGCAAGCATCTATGACCCTAACTCAGATGATGTGAGCTTTTTCCAGCATTTTATTTCTTCTTTACCTAATCTTGACTCTTAGTCACTTATTCTTGGTGGGGATTTTCATTGGTGTTAGTTTGCTCTTCTTCTAACCTCAACACATTGACTAAGTCAAGCCCCCTTCATTCGAACATAGAGATGTAACGATTAGAGATTTTAGTGCTGCGATTATCATCAGAGAAATAATCATGGTTTGCCGGTTTTTACAATTATTTTTGAAAAATGGCCAGCCCTAGTACTTATATTTACAATTACAGTGTGTTAGGCAGCAACCTGTGATTTATATCTTTCAGTCAATACCAGTTTTTCTCCCCAAACCGTTCTCTGAATCTTTTGATTCAGTCATACTATCGTACATCTGGAAAGGCAAGTGCCCTCAACTGAATAAAGCACGGTAACAAAAATCCAAAAGCATGGGTGGCTTGAGCCTGCCCAATGTTCGTTTCTATTACTGGGCGGCTAACCTGCCCTGGCTGGCTTGCTGATCTCACTTGCATAACCAAGCTCAGCTTCTTGGGTGAACTGGGAATTAAACTCTGTTCAAAACCACCAGATTGCTGTGCCTCTTGGGTCGCCAATGTCTTACCCCCCCACTTGGTTCACTAACAATTTATTCATTAAGCACTCTTTAAAAATCTGGGCCCAATTTAGACAATACTTTGGGTTTCTCAGTTTGTCTATTTCCAGTCCTATTCTTGGTAATCAACTCTTCTAGCCATCCCAACTTGACTTGGCCTTTAAGGAATGGCACAGAATGGGCTTAAGATGCTTCAAGGATTTATTTTTTGATAGCCATTTTGTATCCTTCAAGCAGCTCTGTACCAAGAGACACCTAATGTTATTTTTGAATACAATCTCCTTTGTTTAGATCCCTCACATAAACGGTTAATATCAGTTATTCATGACAGGATAACCCAGATTAGACGTATCCTCCTGGACAAAATTAAGAAAGCTTGGGAGCAAGATTTAAATGTTTCAATGACTGACAGTACTTTGGACACTATTTTCAAATTAGTTAATACAGCATCATTTTGTGCCTGCCACTGTCTTTTGCAATTTCAGGTTGTTCACAGAGTACACTGGTCTAAGGTCAGACTGTCCTATATTTTTCGAAACGTGAATCCCCACTGCGACAAATGTTTATCAGGTGACGCCTCCCTCATTCACATGTTTTGGTCTTTCCCTGCCCTTCAAAAAGTCTGTAAAGATGTATTTCAAACTTTATCCTCTGTACTCAAAGTCGACATACGTCCTAACATCTTGGCTGCCATCTTTGGCACCTATGGGGTGGACGATGCCCGCCTGACACCAGCTCGGTGTCGTCGTGTCATATCATTTTCATCTTTGCTGGCTAGACATGCAGTTTTAACCCAACAGAAAGGTGCTACCCCACCCACTCATGCTCAATGGTTGGAGGACCTCTTGTCTTGGCCTGGAAAAAATCCGCTATTCACTTTTCATCTGTCATATGAAATTTGACAAGATATTGGACCCTTTTATGACCTATTACCGCAACTCAAAAACCCTCTGACTTCTTCTGCAAACTAATCCAACACCCAGCTCATTATTTATTGTATCATATGGTTCTCCTAAGGCAATAAATCTATGGTCCTTGGGGTTTTTTTGTTTTGTTTTTTGTTTTTTTTTTTTACCTCCGCCAAGGAGGTTATGTAATCACCAGGGTTTGTCTGTCTGTCTGTTTGTGCGCAACATAATGCAAAAAGGTATGGACAGATTTTAATGAAATTTTCAGGAAACGTCTGAAATTGGACAAGGAACAGGCGAGTTGATTTTGAGGGTGATCGAGATCATCGTCTGGATCCAGGATGAATATGTTTTTTTTGCAATATGGCCCTGCAAAAAGTTATGGATGGATTTTAATGAAGTTTTTAGGAAATGTCCGAAATGGGACAAGGAACAAGTGAGTAGATTTTGGGGATGATCCAGGATTGTTTTATGGCATTTTCAGTTGAATAACCTCTCAGCTGGCATGTCTGTTTCTGCACATGACATTTGATACCATGTCAACGTGGCCCTATTGTTTATCTGTTGCTAGGGAACCCACTTCAAGGGTATTACATATTATAGCAGCATAGTGAGGAACTGGGCTGCCTTGGCGGAGGTCTGCGCTCTCCGAGTGCTTTTCTATTTATTTTTTTTGTGTGTTGGGAGTTTGATGTTTGTCTTCTGTATTGAAAAAAATTCTTAGTTGAACATATACTGTATCTTTTCTTTCATGCCAGAAAATGTATAAAAATATTTGATTAATAAAAAACAAAGCAAAACAACTTAAAACCATTTTTTAAAATTCACAATTGAACATAGATAATATATAAAATAGGGCTGGTGGGGAAAAAACGATTTAATCGAAAAATGGAATTTGTAGATTGCGTCGAGTTTTATTTTTAGAAAATCGATTTTATCACACAAAAAAATAGGTATTTTGCATTTGGCTGCACATCCTTCAAGGTTCCCGTAGTTCAGTGAGCTCAAACCCTCGCTCCCCCGCCCCCAAGTGAATCACAGAGACACAACAATTAAGATTGCAAAATGAGAAAATTTGTTGTTATGCTTGTTAAGACATTCAAGGACAATGAGAAGGTGTGTGTATTCGTTGAATGGTCCCCATTACAGTATGTTTAACTTTCTAAGACCCTTCACAGCTTTATACAAAAAACAACTGTCCACCGCAAATGACATTCCATAAAAAATTTTAAGAATGCATCTGAAAAAAGTGTTGCATCATGATGTTTCCAATAGAAGCAATTATTTAATTTTAAAAAAAAAAAGCCAAAACTCAGAAACCTGTGGCTTTCCTGGGTCTTAGGAGGTTAAAATGTAATTCCTCAAGACAGATTTCATATAATGTCACAATATGCCAGAGATGATTACTTGGACTCAAGGATGAACTGACTAAATTTTGGTGATCAGAACGTAAAGTGTCCCTTAAAACAAAATTTTGACTATAGCTGCTAGTTGTAAGAACAACATAAACAGATTATGATGCACAGATAGTGCATGCATCTAATTAAATTAATGGTTTATATTCTCTTTATCATCAGGCTAAACCCGACTGCCGTCTGGTGCAGAGGGCATGGCTGCAGGGTGTTGTGCCTGCTGTGGTGGATTCAGAAAATAGTGTTCAAGAGAAGGCTCTAGAGGCTCTGGACCAAGTTCTACTCAGCCAGGTCAAGCTACACTCTGCAGGATGCCATCTAGATGCTGCACAGACATTGATCTGGGACCTACTGGACCTGCTCTGCCATGAGTGCCATAACCTCAGGTTGGATAAACTACATCAAAATGAATATGAATTACATTATATAGAAAATAGTCAATTTGTTAAGTAAGTCCTTAAAATGATCAAAACTTAATGTTAATACTCAGCAGAAATGATCATGTATCATCTAAGGCAGTCAAAAAGCAGGTGATCCAGGAGGAGCTGCTCCACATCCAGGGTAGAAAGTAGAGGTGGTTCAGGCATCTGTTTAGGGTGCCTCCTGAACGACTCCCTGTTGAGGTATTTCAGAAGTGTCCAGCTGAGAGGAGATGCAGGCTAAGGGCATGTGGACTGGCCTTGAAGCACTGTTAATCTCCTCAGAAGTGCAGGAGGAGGTCACTGGGGAAGTCTGGACTTCTTTACTTTGGCTGCTGAAACTGGCAGCCTAGGCTGAAGGCTGAACCTAAATCTGTACATGGGTCCAGCAGGTGCATGATTAAAGAAGAAAAGAGAGTTGTTATTCTTTGTCAGTCTTTAGTCTTTGGTGCAGAATTTGCTCAGATGCATTTTTTCTGGCTGAGACTGTAGTCACTATTCTCCTGTGGTTCTTTCAGTCAGTACTTCAGTCGGGCCTTCACCATCTGGTCCAAATTGAACAGATTCACACCAACTTTCATCAACAACCTTATCTCGCATACTGAGACGGATCACGCTGGTGGGGCCTGGTTGCTCCTCTCCAAGGTTGTTGCGTCGTCGCCCAAACTGCCTTATGGAAAAATTGTGGAAGCCTGGGACAACATGGTCAGGTGAGTGTGCACACAGTATTTAGTGTAGGGGTGTCCAATATGTCGATCGCATGGCATTAAAAATAAGTAGATGTTAACCTGTTTACACTCTGGCCAGGAATCGAACCCTGATCACCCATATTGAAGTCAGCAGTGTTACCTACTGAGCTATCTGCAAATACACTGTATAATCTCTTTGTATAAATATGCCAAGATTTTTGTCCATCCCATTTCTAGGGGAGAAATAACTCACTAGGAGAGGTGCAGTATACAGTTTGATGACTGAATTTCCGTTTTTGGATTTCTTTAATAAATTTTTTAAAATTTCAATTTAGACAGTTTGTCCAACCCATTTCTCGGACACTATTCACCCAATTCTATTCAAATTGCTTGACATCAGTGAGCAGGAGGGGTAACTTTACCCTTCTTGTGCAATTGGGCAGGGGTAAGCTCTGCTTACTTTTTCCACTTTTTTTTTTCTTTTTCAGTGTTGTACACGTCACAGTTTTGATTGTTATTTTTCCTGATAACATGAACTCAAGATAAAACATTCAACAGTGATCCAACATAGCTTTTCTTTTCTAGAACTCGATGGCATATATTACCCTAGAAACATGATCACAAAATACATAGTATAATAACAAGCAATCAGGTTATATTTGTGTCTTTGTTCTCCAGAGAAAAAATCTAAATTTTACAATTAATGAATTTTTCTAAGTTTTCAGGAGACAAGACCTTAATTTATTAAATGAATTAATGAATTAGATAATTTTATATATTTCCTAGGCCTAGTGTCACCTTTTGAATTTACACAATTAACTGAGAGTTTAACCTTTCTGTTTTTTGTTTTTTTTTTCTCCTGTCAGTTCAAAGGATATAAATGTTACAACCTGTTGCCACATCCTGAGTGTGATGGGTGATATTGCTGCACAGTTAAATGAAGACACCAAGGACAGAATAATTAGTGAGTAATCACAGTATTAGATGGAGGTAAAATTCACAGAGGTTTTTTGCCTTACTGACTGTCTTTGCCTCTAGATGATCTGATGTCATTGCTGAAGACCACTCTCTCACTTGAGGTAATCAGTGCAGGGATTGAGACTCTGTATCAACTTGGCCACAGTGAAGACATCAAACAGACTCAGGTATACAGTTTCTTTGCAATATACAGTTTGTCCACCAGAGACTTTACATTAGTATAAAAATAAAGTTTCAGTTAAAGCAGGAAGTGAATCATGGGGAAAAAACACTAGAATTTAAAAGTACACCCCTTCCCTCTATAGGTGTCACCTCTTTGTCCAAACCAAATGCTAAATGACGTGATGACCTTTGGAGGAAGGACAGACCTGACAATTTAATTTTATGTACAGATTTTTAAGACGGAAATAAAAAAAGGAATAATGAATCCAAGAATAACACATCAAAGATAAAAACAATATAAGATATCCAACATAAAATCAAAACAATCAATCCTGATTGTCAAAAACACTTCAGTAATATACACATGGACAGCAGCAACCACAGCGTCATTAAAAATGTGTATAATTGTTTACATTTTTTCAATTTAGTAAATTTGTCACCCAGCTCCTTATAAAAAAACACTGAAGCCAACATTGAATAGAATAGATCAGATCTTTATTGTCAATGTTACAGGAACAATGGAGATTAGTTTAGCAGCTCTGTTCTGTTAGCAGCAGATTCTTAAAGTACAAAAAGAAAGACTATATAAAACAGGGTGCTTGCGCAGGTCTTGAAAGTCTTAAAAAAGTCTGGAATTTTGAAACACTATTTTCCAGACCTCGAAAAGTCTGGAATTTTGTGTGAAAGTCTTAATCAAGTATGGAAAAAAGTAAATATGCTCAAAGGCACAAAATCTTGTAAGATAGGAAATACATGAGGAAAGCAAATAAAAAACATAGGATTTTGCTAACCAGTCGGTACTGGAATGATTCTAATAAAACTTGTTTGTGTGATATTCATGCATTTTTGTGTTTTTCATGTTTTGAAAACATTTCTCAGTAAAACATCATGTACTGTAAATTATACATTCATTTCTTTCATTCATTCATTCATTCATTTATCAAAATAAGCTTTTGTACAATACACAACAGTTAAAGTCTCAGTCAAAAAAGTAGGCACGCAAGTATAAAAGTATATAAAGTCAAGTTACGGGGTGGAAAACAGTAGTTTTTTTTAAGCATTTTGTTGCAGTGATAATAAAATATAAGATGAAATTGCTCGATTTCATCCAGTGATTTCTTTTCCTTTTATTTACCAATTTTGTAAAAGTAGAATTTGAGTCGTAGTGAGCTGCTCGATATATGAATATACTTTGCAGATATAATGCATATGTTCTCTGATGTACAGTGTTATTACAGCTTGTTCGTTTTCTCTCAGGCTTTTCTGAACCAGCACTGTGGTGAACTGGTGTCTATCTGTGAGGTGTATTTAGCCAGCATCATCCTGTGTGAAAATGGAGCTCACAGCCTAAATGAGGAGTTGATGGTGAGGACTGAGTTTTCTTTTCATTTGCCTTAATGCACAATTTTCCATGTGGGTTAAGTCTGCTTTCACCATTGACAAAATGTGAAATACACTTGGCAATTAAAGATCTGGTCATCAAATTGTACATAGAATGTTCACAGCTCAGTAACTACATGTTGCACGTGTGCTTTGGATGGAGTGGGAAAACATTATATAAATATTTTGTAAATATAATACATCTCAAGCGATTAAAAACATGTATCTAATTCATGAATAAACAGGGTGCTTGCATGTGAAATTTTGAAATGCTGTTTTCTAGACCTTTAAAAGTCTGGAATTTTGTGTGAAAGTCTTAAGTATGGAAAAAAGTTTCTCATAGTCAAATTTACAAGTATGTACAAAGGCAGATAAGATAAGAATTACATGAGGAAAGCACATAAAAAAACTTGATGTAATTTCACTAACTGGTCGGTATTGTGATATCCAATCAAAGCTTGTGTAGCCTACGTGTTCAGCTTGAGGAGGTCGTCATGTGTCTGAAACCGGGGAGTAAACATTACACTTGTGGAAAGCAAGAAATTAGATTTTCATATGTTTCGACTTGTGGCTGTGCTGTAATGAAACGTGTTTGTGTGATATCATGCACATTTATGATTTTCATATGTTTTGAGTTTACTGTGAATTATGCATTCATTCATACATTTATTAAAATTTACTTTTCTACCACACACAACAGGTAGAATCTTAACCCAAAAAGTAGGCACGCAAGTATAAAAGTACGTAAAGTCAAGGTCTTGGGGAAAAAAAATAGTTTGCAAAAGTCCGGAAGTTTTATTTGGATAAAGAGCAAGGACCCTGATCAATCTAAATTAACTGAATTTGAAAATGGCATAGTGTCATCTTCCTAATAAGTAGTATTTGATTTTGGGCAAAAAAGTCATTTTTGTCAAAAAATGACTCAGGCAAGTTATTTCAGGAAGGTGATGATATAAGAGCCTATGTTTAGAGCTGAGCATGTTATATTTGTATTTTTGTTTAACCATATTGTTTAACCATATATACAACATTGAGTGAATATTCAGTCAAGGTTGTCTGTTGTGCATAATCACTATTACTTGGAAGAACATAGAATTACATGCAGGTCAGTCCAGGGTTACTGTGGATGGTTAGCTAGCAACAGACCTTTTTCTCACCTGAGATCTGGGCTCGCCTCAGCAAGAAAAACACAATTAATCCTAATTACTATAATAATAGATTAGTTCCATTTAACTGTCTGAGCCAATAAATGAAGCACACACCAGAAATGCTGCACCGACATTAAACACAACCATTGTGTATCAAAGTAACTGAAACATTCATGTTCGTCAATAACAATTCTAAATATCTGAAAATGTCCAAGCAGAGAGAGAATGGAGCATTTTGTGGATTACTGGGATTTTTGGGTAACTTCATGGACCATTGGGGATAAACAGCAGGTCGAACTTTTGTGTTGATGTAATTTATTTATTATTTGCTATTTATTTTGTTTTTTCAGGCCTCCTTCAATTGCATTGACATCTCTTGTTTCCGTTTTATCTGCTTAATTTATCATAGAATAACCAGGGAAACTGAACACACCTGGATCTATTATCCTCCGAAAATGGAGCGACCACATTTAAAATGATTGTAATTGATAAACACTTAATCAATTAAAGCTGAAAGTCCACAGTTGAATAAGGTAATTTCAAATCATCCATGATGATGTACAGAGGTAAAATTACAAAATTTGTGCCACTGCCCAAATACATGTGGACCTGACTGTACATTGTGATATAAATTTTAACACCACTTGTTATCTAAGACAGAATACACCAGGGCATTACCTTGGTTGTTGTAAACGTTAAATGTTTGGATTAAGATGATTCAGTTTAGTATATTACGTAGTATTACTAATTAAGTTGTGTAATAATATTTTTGGACTTTTATATTCTGATTAATTTTCATTCATTTAATTATGACTTAGAACATGATATTATTTTGCACAGCCTGGTCAAAAGAAGTCCATGCATGGATTTAACTAAACCACCAGGCAAGAACTGTCCAGTGGATAATTACCACAGCGATTAACATAGTTTAACTAAAAGTAATCATTTTACCCTACCTGATGTAGTGAGTAGCTTCTCATTTCTTAAACAACTAACAATTTGCTGGGGAGTATCCAGATTGGGCTGTGGAGGAATGGAGAAAGGTCATGTGGAGTCCAGGCTGACCCTAGAATGAGGGGTGATTCCATTCCCATTATGACTGTACAAGGGCCAGTGTTATGACTCAGGATTACTTCCATTGGTCACAGTCCAGTTCATCAAGTTTATGTGCACAAAAAAATTCTGAGAAGAAATGTGGCAACATCACATAAGATTATTGAAACAATGCCATGGTGAGTGCACTGCAGTCAAAGGTAGAGGCAGTCCAATGAAATATTAGTGTGTCTAGGCTGTGTATGTTAAAGTGTGACATTTAAGTCTTTTTTTACAGTCAAAGTCCAAGAATATGTTTGTTTCTTACTGCCATTCCATTCAAAGTACTGTTTTGTCATCTGCTTCAATCATGTTTACAAGTTTACTGAATGTTTTCAGTGCCAAAATGAATCAAAATAAAGTTAATAAAGCACTGACCTACAATGTTTGTGGATACGTTCTGGTGCATCTACATAGGCCTATACTTCAAATATTGTAAATGTTCTCCCTTTCAGATAAAACACCTCCACACTCTTGGTGTGGCATCGCTTCACTGTCCCGCCAAGATTAGCAAGAGGACAGTCCTGCTGGTGGAATCTGTTCTCACTACAAATTCTGACAAACTGGCAGGTAGGTGGGGTGGGGGTTGGGCTGAGATGTGTTTACAATAGCCCCTTTTACACAGCACTTCTGTTCCGGGAATATTTCACCTTTATTCCGGAACGACGTTTGTGTAAACGAAATGGTGGGATCATTTGGTCCCACCTCTGTAGGCAGGAACAGAGCCGTGATAAAGGTGGAATCATGATTCCGGAAAGCTATGTAAAAGGAGCACCTCTCGTTCTGCAACCAAGGTGTGATGTTTTGAAGACGTATTGCGTGTGCGACCCCCGCACCGGGAGGGATTTAAAAATGAGTGCGGGCCGTGTACAGTAAACAAACATATCACAGCGGTCAGAAAGATGTCGACCTGGGGAGACGCCGAGATCCGCGAGCTGTTGTCATTTCGGGCGGAGGACTCTATCCATGCTAACATTTGTGGAACGGTGAAAGACGGGCCGACTCTGGAGAGGTTAAAGAGATAAGAAGATGTTTTTTTGAGAGCCAACACCTCTATGCTCTGGGTATTTCCAACGCAGAAGTTGTACGTCTCACTATATGCTGCGCTGCATCACCACCCTTTTGATTCCAGAACGCAGGTTCACTGTGTAAAAGTCCAGCCTGTCTGACCTCTGTTACTCCTTTGACTTGCTGTGGAAATTGGCCAATGGTGGAAAAAAAGTGGGATCACCATCTCACCTTTTTTCCGGGATCTCTGTGTAAAAGTGTTTAATAAGAGACTCTGCCCTTGTCAGACTGGGAGGCTAAGGGCTAGAGAGGTCTGGAGAGTCCAAAAAAATAGAAGTGATATATTAAAATGTAATTGGACTGATAACTACAGCAGTTTAATAATTTGATATTTCTTTAGTCCTTTTCAAATAATAAAAAGTCTATCAAAACTCCAGAATAATCCTGGACAACATGACCCCAAGCACGCCTGTGATATTTTTACTTTTCTCAAGCATTTTTAAATGATTAATACTAAAGTCATGCTAAATATGACAATATGTACAATAGTACATTCTCCTTATGTGTATGTGTATATGTTGTGCTGGCAAAATATGTTTGGCTGGTGGATTATTCTTTGCAGTATGTTTTTTTTACCATTAGTGTCAGACATTTTGATTATACATGTGAATACAGGTTACTTTGAACTTGTAAATATTTACTGTGTCTGACTGTTTCGTATCTGACAGGTTTTCAGGAGGAGCTGCCACCCTCTCTGCCTTTGTCCCAGTTCACAACAAACTGTTTTCCTACCAGAGTCCGAGCTCACGGTGTCATTACTTTGGGTAAACTTAAGTTTTAAAGCATCTCTTTAATAATGTGTATGTAGGGTTGATGGATTATTATGCTGTATTTTTTGTACATCTCTTGTCTTCTCTCTCTGTGTCTGTATGCAACAGGTAAACTGTCCCTGCAGAGAGAAGAACTTGTTCAGAAGTACTTGCCAGTGTTTGCACGGGAGCTTGAGGTTGGCACGGAAGTTGCCGTGCGCAACAATGTGGTGGTGATCATGTGTGATCTGTGTGTTCGATACACCAACACAGGAGATCACTATATTCCCAACATCTCAGCCTGTCTGCGGGACAGTCAACCGGTCATCAGGGAGCAGACACTTATCATGTTGACCAACCTGCTGCAGGTGAGAAGAATTCTTCTGAATGCATGACCATTTTAGATGTTGAAATGGTGTTGTAACTAACACACACTGCTCTGTCATTACTCTGACAGTACACACTTCACAGAAACATCATACAAGAGATAGTTTGTGTAGGTTCCAGTATTTAGTTGGTGTCTCAACACCTGATAAACCTGGTAATTTGCGGTCAGATTTTTTTTGAAGTTAGAATAATAATTTAAAAATAAAATTATTTGATTTCTTAAATAGTTGCTTATGAAGCAGAGTTAAGGTTTTTTATGTGGCCCCTCACACACATATTCAGACTGAATTGGGAGACAAAACACTTGTTTTATAAATCCATAAAAGACAGTCGGGCTGATAACACCAAAAGTTAGTCCATCTGCTTTATCACTTCATTGTTTTTGTTCTTTTTCCAGGAGGAGTTTGTGAAATGGAAAGGCTCCCTCTTCTTTCAATTCATCATAGCCCTTGTTGACCCTGTTCCAGCCATATCCAGGTAAATTCCACTTTTCATTGACCTACAAATCCCAAATGTATGACACATCCTGTGTCTATTCAGTCATGTTCTCCTGTACTTAAACTTACTATTTTGAAGAAATGTGTTCACACTGTCAGTTACAGCAAAATGCAGTGCGCTCTAGGTACCTGAACGTATACTCAAAAAGGGAAAATGTTGAGTACGAGATGCTGAACACTTCTCACCATAACAGTTGTTGTCTTGGCGAGGTCACTGAAGTAAAGAGACCAGAAAACCTTCTGAAATGGCAGCAGAGGAAGCTGTGATCACAGTGGTGAATGTAGCTCTGTACAACATGAAGGGTAATTAAAAGCAACTTTAAATAGAAAGGAATTAGAGAAGTTAACTTTATTGGCAGTAATGGGCAGTATAGTAGGCAGTAATGCTCTTTTGAATATCCATTAAAAAGCACCAAAGAAGAATATTGCATCACCATATCTGGTCCCAGTAAGTGCACAATGCCCATTTTGAGTTGAGATAACACAACCTAGTGGAAATGTGCAAAAATAAGTACCCTGTATGAACACATATTGTATAAGTGGAAGTACTCAAATTGAGTAAACGTGAATGACTTAAATACCATTTCACTTTACTTAAAGGTAACTCAGCTGTCTACATTTATAAGTGTACAGTACATTCCTATGGATGGATGTACAGCTACAAATGAAATGTTAAAAAGTTGATCAGACAAAACATGACATAAGTAACTAAAGAAAGTAGGAAGAAATGCAAATGAATAATAGAAGATTTCCCAAAAAAGTTGCAGTGTAGAAAGTGGCATGGATACGTCATTGCATTTGGAGCCTTCACTGGGATATGAAACAACAAGAAACATGCTTGGTTTATATCTCAATATCATGTCACATGAGTTTGGTCACAGAAAGTCTATCACAAAATTAATGTGGAGAGAACAATAAAAAAATAATAATAATACAGTAAGAAAAACACAAAGAAAATCCATACAACTAAAATAAAACAGAAAAAAACAGAGGAAAAGGGCAACAAAAAAGTTCAGTAAAAAAGAAAAAGAGGAATGAAAATAAAGACAGAAGAAAACTAAATAAATGAAAAATCTTTTACTGTCCCATCTGTTTCTTCTTTAAAGTCGTAGACAGACCTACTAGATACAGTATATAAATAGGTGCACTATGTACTTCCATACATTTACTTTAAGTTCTTCCTGTTTCCTATTCCAGCCTTTGTGAATACTGTCTTCTCCACCTACTCCTCAAAAAGAACCCAGAGATGTTCAGCCAGCACTTTATCGAGTGCATCTTCCACTTCAACTCCTACAGCAAACACAAGTCCTACAACAAGTTTCCTCAAAGCGACAAGTAAATATTTAGATAATTTTTTTAGTTCACTACTATATTTTGCCTTTTTGTTTATAACTGTTTTGTTTCCATTTTTTGTTTCGTCATTCATCATCTTCCAATTCAATTTTTACCTGTCTTTATAGAGAAAAGGTTCAGTTCTCCCTTAAAGGATCGCAGAATCGAGAAAAACGTTTTCGGATATATCGCTTCCTGTTGGAGCACTTTACTGATGTCCAGCGCTTCAATGTAATGAGCAAGATCAACCAAACTGTCCTGGGTGAGTAGTTGCCACTAGGGATAGGAATCGAGAACCGGTTCTAAAAAAGGAACCGGTTCCTGGAAGCTCGATTCCTTGGAATCGTTTGCCTGCCAGCTTAACGATTCTGCTTATCCTTTCCACCTTCATTGCACCTGTGTGATGACGTCACACGCACACTGCATTGTTTTGGTTCAGAACGTAGCAAACATGGCATCGCGGCAGAAACGCTCCAAAGTCTGTGTTTCACGGGTAAAGATGACACCAGGGCCACTTGGAACACTTGCAAAGCTTCCATTTCTCCAAATGGGGGAAATACCTCCAACATGATTTGTCCACGGCATGCAATTCATTTGCAGGAATGTCACGTGTTTGATACGCTACTTAGCGATGCTTGTGAATCTAGCAGCAGAGCAAACACCAGGGCATCATCTGGGCCCGGTTCTGGGGGGGGCAAACGTCCTGCCCCCCCAACATAAAAGCTTATGACTGCAGGGAAAAGGAAATGAGGTGCACAACATCGGGAGACATAGAGGAATTTAGAAAGCGTCCTAAGTTTCACTTTCATATTGTACGATCATATGATGCGCACCAGCCCCTGTTGTGGGGGGGGGTGTAACAATCCTCCTGCCCCTCAAATAAAGATTTCTGAATGTAGGAAAAGGAAAATGAGGTGCACAACATCGGGAGACATAGAGGAATTAGCAGAGCGTCTTAAGTTTCACTTTCACTTTGTATGGTCGTATTGTGCCCCCTCCCGCCCCCAGTTGTCATGGTTTCCGTCACCGGCATGTGCCCCCTTAACATTTCTGATTGCCACCACCAGCCCGGCGTCATCGGTTATTATTATTTGTGCATACTGTATATGTTATATTTTCTGTGCAGAGATAAAAATGGAAAAGACAGTTGATGTAAACAAACCCGTTTGTACTCTTTTATTCCCTCACCCAATGAGAATCGATAAGGAATTGGATTGATAAGCAAAATTGATAATGGAATCGGAATCGTTAAATTCTTAACAATTCCCATCCCTAGTTGCCACATTTAGTTTTAGTTAAATGTTCTGACAAATGAACAACCAAAGAGAAATTGAGAGCTGAAAACACTGTTGTAGATCACATGTGGTCTTTAATCTCAGTTAAATTGTTAAGCACCAGTCGTTTTAATAAAATGTGAACCGGTTGTAATCTTAAAGCTTTAGAAATACTCACTCATGTTTTGGTGTTGTTTTGTGGCACAGGGTGCATCGCAAGGAACGAAGGGTATATTGCACTAACTTCCAGTAAATTATACAAACAAGAATACTGCAGATCTAGAGGTCTTCTGCAAGGAGAAACAGAAGAACATAAGGGAACAAAACAATTGAAAGCTGTGATATTTTGTGTACATTAATGGTTAATTCAATACTGTGTTTTATATTTCCTATCTTGAGGTGAGGACATCTTTCAATTTAAAAAAATAGGCAAAATATGTTATGTGCTATGGCCATACTCCTAGATATAGCTTAATATTTAGTTAGTTTCCAGATTTGAGTGTGTGCCTGTAGTACTTTCAACTTTGAACTTTATTTGTCTCATGCACAATTATACATAGTACAAAGTACAGTGAAATGAGTTTTTGTACCCGCATCCAAAAGGTAAAACACTGCAGATGAAAGAGCATGCAGAATAAAATAAAATATAAATATAGCTATAACAGAATATGTACATTGTAAGCTATAAATATAAAAGTTAAAATATAAAGATATTTCATCAAGTTAAATTAAAAGTTAATTTTTCTCATTTTTTCTTCTCTCAGCCTGCTTTGCAGATGAAGAGCTGCCTCTTGATGAGGATGGCACTGAAATTTTGTCTGAGACCTTTAGCATCTTGAGTCTGAAGGAAATGAAGCTGCAGGCTGTTTCCTCTCCTGCAGCAGGCTCTGTAGGGGATGAACCAGAGGAGGAAAACATGGCAACCATGGCCAAGGCCGTCCTGGCGACTGCCCAGAAGAAGGTTGTGTCACAGGTGAGTGAAGTCAGTCTAACTATATTGATACTAGCAGTAAAAAGTATTTGAAGGTAGCCTTTCTGGCAAGTTTGACAGAGTTCTAGTACCTTAGTGCATTCTGTACCCAGTAACTACTTTAGCATATGTTTGTATGTTTTATAGTCAATCAGGATTGCAATACTATTCTTCTTTGTGTCTTGAGTTCTTCTTTTTCATCTCAATTTGTAAGTGATCTGGAGTGTCTATGGTCCAAGTTTAACTGCTGTAAAGTGGCAGATGTGGATACATTGTTGATTTGTTAGATAAATCAATTGGGGTACCAGCTAGAAGGCCAGTAAGTAATCTGGATTCATAGTGCTTCTTTAAAAAAAACAAAAACAAAAAAAAACTACTCAATCTACTGTATTCTACCATGTCTACCCATAACCCTGTTTAAGTGTAACAGTAATACCAGGTAAAAATCCGGAAATAAACAAATATTACACTGGTCCCACAATTTGACAACAATACTGTTTATTATCAGACTCAGTTTTTTATCTGTACCTTCCCAACAATCCTCTCAAAACAAATATGTATACCACCTATACATTATAAGGACAAAAGTATGGGAACACGTTGAATTCAGGTGTTTCTTTTCTAACGGGTCTGAGCTACAAAACAATAATGACAAATGTCATAATATAGTTTTATATTGGGATAAATATAATTGCGTTGCATTGGTTAGTGTTGTTTAAATTAATTAGTTATCTTTGCTCCCAAAATGCCTCAGATGGTTATTACTTTATGTGATGATGATGATGATGATGATGATAATAATGGATTAGATTTCTATAGTGCTTTTCAAGGCACCCAAAGCGCTTTACATTATCGATCTATTATTCATTCACTCTCACAGTCACACTCTGGGGGTGGTAAACTACCTTTGTAGCCCTGGGGCAAACTGACGGAAGCGTGGCTGCCAATTTGCGCTAAACGGCCCCTCCGACCACCACTGAACATCCATACGCATTCATACACCAGTGTGAGTGACACTGGAGGCAAGGTGGAGGACACAATACTCGGACAGAGCAGGATTCGAACCGCCAACCCTTCGGTTATTGGACGACCCGCTCTAGCTCCTGAGCCGTAGCCATGATGTCTCCCAATATTTTTTTCCATATAGTTTATAAACATCAATATTTCTTTAAAGTTTAATGGGAGATTTTTTTCCTAAGTGAGATGTGAAGAAAGTAGATGGTTAGTTGTGGTATAAAATTATTTACAGTCAGAGCATGAATTTTTTTTTTTTGAAATTTAGAAGTAGAACATTTAAAATCAGTCATGGATACAAAAAACAAAACAAACAAAATCAGTTTTGAGAGAAAATAAGTAAACATAATGTGCATCACTAACACCCCTTGGCCAGAATGGAGCTATTTTCAATAGGCTTATGCTCCATGCCAGGATGCATCCACAGTATAAATTTGGTGCAGATATCTCAATGCATTCTTCAGATAATGTCATTACGTTATCGAATGGACAGACAGGCGGATAGACACAGACAGACGGAGAGACGACCAAATGATTACAAGACCCCTCGGGTCGGGTAAAAACCATCTCTGAGGCATTTTGGAAGCAAAGAACAATTTAAACAAAACTAATCATTGCAATGCAATATTTGTCACAATATAAAACTTTATTATTATTATTATTATTATTATTATTATTATTATTATTATCATTATTGTTTTGTAGTCCAAAAATAACTGAATTCAACAGGTATCATTCTGGAATAGGCGTCAAAATTATCTGTTTTATTTGCAGGATTCTGCAAAAGTCCACTTGCAAAATGCAGT
>JAPQRQ010000008.1:25724404-25738626 GCA_037367365.1 Apogon talboti | reverse complement strand
CTGTCATATCTACCATCAAGTGTAGCTTTTCCAGCCACTGTGGCTGTTCCAGCTCCGGACAGGTGAGCCATTTGCTGCCCAGGAAAGTTTTCACTTCTTTCAGTCCCGCGGCAAAGAGTCTGAGCCCCTCCCCTGTGGACAGACACCGGACTGTTGTACAGCTGGTGATCAGAATACAGGCTTTAACTTCATCCACTAACAAATGGAACTGACGGTTTATGACGGTTTAAACCTTTTGCCATTATTTTATTGAACAACAATAAATTAATACATTTTTAAAATGAATTTTAATTCATTTTCCCAAAGCCACAGGGAGCCGCAGAGGAGGGATGAAAGAGCCGCATGTGGCTCCACAGCCATGGGTTGCCGACCCCTGGTTTAGACTGATATGACACTAACAACTGAATCAGATCTGGATTTAGTTCAAGACGGTGTCAGAGGCCTGACTCAGATTTGAAAACATCACATTTCCTGTGATTTATGCCGTTCCCGCTGTCATGATAAAAAACACAACTAAGTTGCATTTGAATGAAAAGCTCATGTTTGGATGAATTTTTCTTGCAGTGTTGAAATGACCTTAAATGGCTTTTAGTGACGTGTTTAGTTGGACAACAAACTGAAGAGCGGTCTCACATCACATTTTTCAGAAAAACAAGTATAGGTTTGAAAATGCCTTAAAAGTAGTGATATCAGGATCTGGATTTTTTTTGCATCTGATCCGATTTTTTTTTATGATTAGTTTTGCCGATACTGAGGCTTTGCTGCAGCCTTATAGTTCTCATACTCGGTCGTATGATACTTTTGTAAGTGACGAATCAAATTTGTTTTATTATAGTGAGCCCTGATGCTCCCTCCTCGCGCAACTGCCAGTTTACACATTTTGCAAGTTGCTGCTTGAATTTCGCTGCTTTCCAAGAAAAGTATTCCCACACAGCAGACATGTTGATGTTTCGTTTTTATTTATGGAAGCCGTTAAGCGGAACCACACTGAAAACTCATGTGAAAACTGGATTGGGCTGATCACATGACTAAATCCGATCCAATCCAATCTTCTAAATACACCGATACCGATCTTTAGATCAGATCGGGACATCCCTACTTAAAAGTATTATGTACTGCTATCTCACAGTAAATACTGTATAATGTATATAATAATTAGGGATGGGACTTTTAACAAAAAAAATAACACATTTAATCTGATTTTATTTTTACACTCCAGACAACACAGAACGTTTCTCAGTGCACGGGTTTCTAGCATACCAATTATACCGATGCACTGAACAAGCGGAAGAGGCAAAGTTAGGCTAATAAACAACAGAAGATAACAAGGATGACACCAGTGGATGGGACATTTACGTTTAAAAACGGTTGTGTGGAAGCCTAGATAAGAGCACTGTAGTGTGCAAACTATGCCACAAAGAGTTTGGATACCACCACAGTTATTCAAGCCTCCAGTACCACCTAAATGCTACTTAAACACATTGTAGCTAGTACGAACACTGGAGCTAACGCTAACACTAATGCTTCTAGTACCACCAAGTAGAGTCGCCAACTGACACTCCACCAGATTTAGTGCTAAGATGACTGAGTCCATGTCTGATAAATGAACAAACTCACTGGTGTCATGGATTACAGTGGACTGTAGACCACTGCAGAAGATCAGGGGATTAAAAAAGGTGCATGTAGTGTAGTTGGAGTTTCGGCATTTAATGACAGGTTTCTTCTCAAGCTGAGCTTTTACTGTAAAACATGCTGCAGCTTAACTGAACATGAACAGGTAACTGGGACTCGACATCTTCAATGTAAAGTTTTTTTCTTTTCGTCAACACAATCTAAAGGTACTTCCTGTTTCTGAATTTATATAAATTATAGCATTTCTCTCAATCATTATCAGCTTTGTTATGACTCTTATTGTTAACAATCAACTGAAATGTCTGAAAATAAGACAAATAATGTATCATTGTATTATAAACTTAAATCAACATTAATTGCCTGGTTTTCTCTAAACTCAAATAAATTAGTCACAACAGTGTTACAGATAGTGTCATCTGACCCCACTCATGAACTGCTGTGCAGAAAGACAATTTTAAACAAAACCCAGCAGCTTTATGACACTGAAAAGCAAGTAAAAGGGAAAGAGGGACTGAGGTCAGTTAAGGGACCATTTTTCTTTGTCTTTTTTTGCTTTTCCATTTTTGATATGGTATGGTACTTAATGTTTTATGGCACTTTAACTGTTGGTCTGTTTATTTTTGGCTAAGGATATTTATCACTTTACTACTCTTCTGAAATGTACTTGAAAGTACTGTTTATTTACAAAACAAACATATATGGCAGTTTATATAAAGTAATAAAAAGGATTTAGTTGTTTAAACTTATGTCTGTGTCTATTCATCGATTTAGTCATCTACCCAAATCTGTTTAAATTGGAAAATGTTGCTTCTGGTGTCAAATACTGATATGCAATTAAAATGCAATTAATTATGATTAATTAATTACGAGCTCAATAATTAGAGTTCCACCACTAATAATAATACTACAGTACTAGACAGAGCACTAAAATTAAGTACTTCTATGGCATCAACTGTATTGCTTATATTTTAGCAGATACTAAAAACTCCTTTCATGTTAACACGAAAGTTTAATGCAAATGGAATAAAACTCATTAGTGTGCAGTACACAAGTATGTCATCTATATACAATATTTCAGGAATGGTTTGGCAGAATGGAACATTTTTCACTTGGAATTAGGGATGATCTGAAAAGATTTTGGTGGGCTAAGGTTGTTGTGATCTAATGTCTGTCCATTCTTATGAGTACAATATCTCAGGAATGCTGGTATTTCATCAAATTTGGCCTAAGGTCAAGTCAAGGTCAAAAACAGATGCACTGTATGTCTGATGAAACTGACATTTCTTGTTTTATGAAGTTTCTATGTGTAAATATGCCAAAACAACTGAAAAGTAATATCAAAAATTTCTACCATAATATGCAATTATGCAGTGTGCCAAGGTATAAGCATTGGTACCAGTATTGCAAATGTTTGAACCGTATCTAGTCCTAAGTAATACTGAGTGTTAATAATCACAGTTAGTTCTCTCATTTCAAAACTATACCTTTGACAACCTTTGAAAGTGTCCAAATGAACTTGTTCTGTTCCTTAAAGGTTCATCCTGGCTATGGGTTTCTCTCTGAAAACAAAGAGTTTGCAAAGCGGCTTGTAAGTAATGCACATAATTTGTGTACAGATATACTGTCATATTGTTTCTTACTATGATTGAATTTACATTACATATCTGTTCTGTTTGGAACCTGATCTTTTCTTATTACCTGAGCTAATGTGCTAATGAATAACAATGAATGAATTAGCTCTCTTAGTAGTTTTAGTATTTGTGCGTTCAGCTGTAGAGCATTAAAGCCACAGAAGTATTGCAACATGGTAATAACACACATAGTGGAACTGTAATACTACAGAATTGTGGATTGTAACTTGTTATGATTTCTGAAGCTCAAATTTTATTGATAGTTGTTGGACCATAGTTACAATGCAGTACAATGTTGTTAGATCATTATGGGGAAAAAGGAGGAAATGCAAATGAGGCTTATTATGTTATACGGTTAATGGAGCTAATTTTTTTTAGTTATGCTGTGTTACCATACCTCATTATACATTTATTCTAAACTTTATGGTATTGTCATTGTTTGTTGTTAGGCTGCAGAAGGAGTGACATTTATTGGTCCGGACACTCACGCTATCCATGCAATGGGAGATAAAATTGAGAGCAAGTTAATTGCTAAGGCTGCGAAGGTCAACACTATTCCAGGGTTTGATGGAGTTGTCAAGGTATGTGCACTCAAGCAAAACGAAAAAGTAACTCTACAGAAAAATACGGATGCTAATGTTTATATTGGTTAATGCATAACCATAGACCCCTCTGTGTCTCAGACTGCTGAGGAAGCTGTGAAGATCGCACAAGATATTGGTAAGTCATCATTTCCTACACCTTTTATTTGTGTACAAATGTGTGTTGACGCCCTTGCACACCAAATCTGTATTTATCATATGAAATCATGATGAGATAAAATCATGATGCAAGTATGAATATTGAATCTGATTAATCTGTTAATTATCCATTTTAGGAATTAAAATATTCAATACAAGACTTCAAAATATGCAATACAGTTGTCTGCATTTTATTTTTTATATCAGTTAACCTACGTTGTGCATATATAAACGTCCTATGTATGTATTATATATGATTTATATACAAATACATTCCATTGATATTTATATACTAGTATTATGTTTATGCGTCCTGTCACCTCATCTTCCATGTGCTTCCTATTTTTTATTAGAGCCGCAGCTTTCAGTTATTTTTGTAATTGATAAATCTATCGTTTATTTTCTTCGAGTCGATTAAAACAATTATTTTAATAGGTGTAAAAAATAGTAATAAAAGATATATCTGAAAATGACAACTTGTCCTTTTTTTCCAGAACCAGCTGAAACAACCACAAAAAATATAGAAGTAAAAGGATTTAGAAAACATATCTATATAAATAACAACAGTATAAAAGTAAATATAAAATATCTATAGGTCAAATGACATATACAGACAATATGTGCACTTCAGTCTTCAACACATTTGGATTCAACCTACTAACAGCTGAACATGGAACTAACATACAAGTGAAAAAAATAAAGACTAATATTTGTGTGAAAACTTCAAAGTTTAAAGGAGTAAGTGATTGTTCCAATGTAGAAAAGTGAACATATAGACATCATCTGCCTTTTTGTCTTCTGAGCTACGGTCCATGTTTTTTGTGTTGATCCTGGTGTCATGTACTGTATGTCACAATAAGCATCTGTATGAAACACAACAGTGTTCATATTCTAGGTTTTTAGTGGCTATTTCTCCTGTCATATCATCATCATCATAAATTTTATTTTAGTGTATTTATTTTGAGCTGAAACGCGTCTTCATCTGTGCATCTTGCTGATATGTTCATCTGAGCTATGCCTCAGGTGAACAGAGCTTTGCTGGTTTTACAAGGGAAGTTTCATTTCACTTGATGCTTGTCATAGGTTTAATACACCTTGTGGAGTGAGTATCATGATTGGTTTTAACTTTTTCAATTTCTATTTTGTATTTCATCAACTTGAGCCATAAACAAAAATACCAAATACTCAATAACTGTCATGTAAACAACGTAAACAAACCATATTTTTTTTATACAAAAAAATTCTATATAAAAAATGGATTACTCATTTTTTTTATTTTTACAGCCTGGCATATGTCAATGATTAACAGCAACATTGGTTAATATGCATTATTATTTTTTACACTAGGTCAAATATTAAATGCTCAAATGTGTCAATGTGCATTTTTTACTCACTTCAGAGAAAGGTGCTAATGTAATTGTAATTGTAGTAGTTTTCCAGTTTACAATGTGCTGATTTTAGTATCTGGGTGGCAAAAATGAACAACTTTTAAATTCTGACCTAATGCTAATTGTGAAAAATAATATGACCTTTTTATAACATGAAGTGCAAAGTATGCATAATATGTTCACCCAGATATTGGAAGGTTAAATCAAGATACTATCAGCACCCTGCTGTGTTTATCTGTCGGTCTGGATAGTGTCTGAGACAATTTTGTTGTTTCTGAAATTTATATTTGCTGCATTGGTTCATTATGCTGTATCACTGCTCTCCCGGTTTTTTTTGGACAGTTCCATTAGGGCAGATAAAGATGAAGAACATGAAACAAGCACAAAATCATAAAACAAGACTCCTGGTGTGTTTTCATGTTGATGCCATGCTCATCTGAAGCCTCTGTCATAATTTTTGTCATCTTGTGTCTTTTATGTAGTGGGCATCTGGCCACTACACCACCATATGATGAAGTGAAAGTTAAATGTGAGTACTCATCTCCACTTATTTTGTCTTTGGGTTCTTACCAGGTTACCCAGTGATGATTAAAGCTTCTGCAGGAGGAGGAGGAAAAGGAATGAGGATTGCTTGGAACGATGAGGAGACGAGGTATTTTCTTCAGCATAACTGTGGCTCAGTTGGTAGAGCGGTTCATCCAATGACCGAAGGGTCGGTGGATCCTGGCTCCGACTGTCCACATGTCAAAGTGTCCTTGGGCAAGACACTGAACCCTAAATTGTTCCCAGTGGAGCCTGGCAGCGGCTTGCATGGCAGCAGCTGCTCACTGGTGTGTGTGTGTGTGTGTGTGTGTGTGTGAATGGGTGAATGTGAGGCAATGTAAAGCGCTTTGGGCACCATTAAAGTGCGGAAAAGTGCTATATAAGTGCAGTCCATTTACCATTTACCATAACTCTCTGATTGAGATTTCTTTGTTTCACTCACACTAAAGGGGGAATAAATTATGACTAAAAGAAAAAAATAAACTAATAAATAATGCAACTGATGCAACCCCTGTCTGAAAATCACTTAATGAGGAAATTTCACAATGCGTCTTCAAATTAAACCTCAGTCACTTCAAACACTTACTATCTGAAGTAGCTACAACTGTTTATTGTGTGACTATGTGCTGGTTGTCATTGCCTTTAACTCGCTGCTTTTCTGATGCATTACTGTTCTATTTTGGAGAGCCTGTTTCTGCATTCCACTAATTGTATTTGTATGCTTGACTGTGCCCTACAGAGAAGGTTTCCGTTTTTCGTCCCAGGAGGCAGCATCCAGCTTTGGAGATGACAGACTACTCATTGAGAAGTACATAGACAATCCCAGACACATAGAGATACAGGTAAATCATGAACAAACACAGACATGCAAAGGGTGATTTTTGATATTTTAACAATGTGACATTTTAAATGCTGCCTGCATTGGTTAAAAAGTAAAATCGATATAACCGCAATGTGACCTAATGCATCACTGTTGGATTCAGTTCAGTAATTTAATATTATTAACCCTTAAAGACCTAAAACATCCAACAATGACCCAAAGCATTAACTGATCTAAAATGTTTAATCCCTGTTGATCCATTAATCCTATCAATACCGGTAAGTAATTGGTGTAAAATGCAGTTTGTCATCTATTCATGGTCATCAGATATGACCCATTTGGATGTTCAGAGGCTCTGTAGTGAACGTGGAAACACCGACATTTTCGACAACATTGATTCACCAGTAAAACCCATGGAGTTGGATCAATGACAGTGGATGGACACACTTGGATTATTTTCCATTCATTTTATATTTTACTGAAAAAATCACTTTTTCTTCAGTTTTCTCTGTTTTGATGTAATACACTTTGAACTTACTGAGCTTTTATGAACATCTACGTCACCATTGAATTAAATATAGGAAAATACCTGAATTTCTCCAAAAAATGCAAAATACAGAGGATAATGTCATAATAAGTGATGATAAATCACTTGGGAAAGACAAAAAAAACATTTTGACGCTCTGACAAAAATACTTTTGGCTCTTTAAGGGTTAAATTTATAAAACTCAACATTTCAGAGAATGAAAATGTCTCTACATGCAGTCAGTTTTAAGTGAGTCTGAACCTTGTAAAACCAATGCTCTTCCATTGGTTTGAACATCATTGTGTCATGAAATGTAAATGAAGAAAGATAGTCATTAACCTATAATCAGAGGTGTGTATATACTGTATTTCATAACATAACTTCCATTACAGTACATCTTTGTTTCATTATTTTCAAAATGTATTCTTCAGTTTCATTTGCAAAATATGTACAAAGCAAAAAAAAAAAACACAAGTCCTGTTGTTTAGAATAATGTGTGTGTGTTGTAGGTGTTGGCTGATAAGCATGGAAATGCTCTGTGGCTAAATGAGAGGGAGTGCTCCATCCAGAGGAGGAACCAGAAGGTGGTGGAGGAAGCTCCAAGGTCAGTTTCAATCTCTGCTCATTTAAGTAGTATCGATAAATGCAGTCATCCTCTGTGACTAATTCAACTGACAGTGAATTAGAGGAGGGAAAATGGAGAAAAAAGAGTGAGTTTGGTGCACTGCCTCATCTCCCATCACTTCCATCCATTTTTATTTGTAGCAGTTGGTGTGAACTAACCAGTCAGAGCGTTTAAAGCTGCACACAGAAGACAAGTTCAGGGTTTGACATTGGCTCTGGAAGTGCAGTTCCCTGTTGTTCTCTCAATCAGTGCAGATGTCCTTGAGTTGATTAGATAGAACTTTATTGGACACAGTCCCTGAGGGAAGTGAAGGAGCAAGGCACTATTAACATCACTCAGCCTTATGTGTTCATCACTGACAAAAGAATACTATGAGTTTTACATTAGCCCCTTCTCCACCAGATTACCAGGAACTTCTATTACCAGGGATTTATTTACATGGGTAAAATATTACAAACATTGCACTATTGCTGTATCTGCTGCTGTTACTGTCCTATTTCGTGCTGTTTTTGTTCCATTATGTACCTCCTCACCTCATAACCATTACTGTATTGCACTACCGCTGCTATTATAAATAGATTGATGTATTCTATTATAGTTTATTCTTATTATTTTTATTCTTATTTTAATTTTACTTCTTTTAAAAAAAATGTCATGGTATTTAACAAAGTGAGAGAGTAACCATATCTCAATTCTCTGTATGTCCTGTGCATCTAGTAAAAAATCTTAACATTTTTGAAAGGAATTTCTTGTAATTTGTGCAGCTTGCATTTCCACTGCACCTCAAATTAGGCTTGGTCATTTACAGTCGCCATCTCCAAGCTCCGCTGAATTCCTTTTTAGCGTATTCAGCATACGCTTGTCGAGGTCCAGGCTGTTTTGAGTATATTTGCTAAATATGCTCTTTAGTGTATTTGGATGGACAGATGAATGCAATGCACTTGTAGGAGTGAGACAAATACGCTCAGTTCCAGCAGGATACGCTCAAAAGAGCAACTTTAAACACGCAAAAGAGCATATTCAGCAAATGGACCTCAATGTTCATGCATGTCTCATAGCTTCTATTCTTTTCCTCCATTTTCCAAACAAAATGAATCTCGTAGAAATGGAATAAACCAGTTTGTAGCCGTTCACTGGCTATAGTGGGTGAACATAAGTGTGAAACGCTGCAAGTGTGTTCCACCAATCAGCGTTTTTCAGCACACAGCCCCGCTACCAAGAATTCCGGGGAATCTGAAAAGACCTGTCCAGCCCCAACAGGAACTTTTTTCAGGGAAAGTTTGGGGTTTAGAGAAATTGTTTTTTTTTTTTGTTTTTACCTGGGTAATTCCTTTTTTGAAAGTTCCTGCTAAAGTAAAAGTTCCTTGTGATGTTAAAGGGCTGTTGACTCATCATTAAACTTACAAGTAGACATAATAATCGTGCCGGATGCTTGCAGTACTTTTCTGGATCCGTCAACGCGACGAGCAATGGGGGAACAGGCGGTGCAACTAGCCAAGGCTGTCCAGTACTCCTCTGCTGGGACTGTGGAGTTCCTGGTGGATTCTAAGAAGAATTTCTATTTTCTGGAGATGAACACGCGACTACAAGTGAGTCTGTGGAGGTGTGACTGATTAGTATAGATGGGTATAGACGAAGTTCTGCCAGGTGTCAAATGGGTATTTATCACTATTTTAGTAAATGCTAATAAATATACTAAATATATATAGTATATAAATATCCAATCCAATCCAACTTTATTTGTAAAGCACTTTAAAACAACCACAATGGACCAAAGTGCTGTACAGAAGAATAAATAAAAGCAAAATGAAAGAATAAAATACAAGAATAGATTAAAAGACATAAAACAGCTGTACAACTAAAAACAATAAACAAATACCAAATAAACAATAGAATAAAAAATAATAATGCATTCAAACATCTCACATGGTGTCAAAAGCCAAGGAGAAAAGATGGGTTTTAAGACGGGACTTTAAAACAGACAGAGAGGAGGCCTGTCTGATATGGAGAGGCAAATCGTTCCATGGTTTAGGAGCTGCTACAGTAAAGGCACGGTCATCTCTGAGCTTACACTTAGTTTTCGGTACACTCAGGAGCGGTTTATCAGATGACCTGAGAGAGCGGGGGGGGTTTATAAGGCTGCAGCAGCTCTGAGAGGTAGGGCAGGGCGAGGCCTTTGAGGGATTTAAAAGTAAATAAAAGTTTTAAAACTGATCCTAAAATGTATAGGCAGCCAATGAAGTGAGGCTTAAATGGGAGAAATGTGCTTGTGTTTACATGTGCCAGTTAAAAGACATGCAGCAGCATTTTGCACCATCTGAAGACGGGCGACGGAGGAGCCACTAACCCCCACATAAAATGCATTACAGCAGTCCAGCCTAGTGGTCACACAGGCATGGATTACTGTTTCAAAGTGCTGCCTAGAAAGAACTAGTTTAATTTTGGCCAGCTGCCTCAACCAGAAGAAGCTCAATTTAATGCTTAAACTGATCTGACAGTCGAGCTTGAGATCGGTGTCTATTTTAACCCCAAGGTTTGTGACAGTTGGCTTAATGAACTGGGCCAAGGAACCCAGATTTACAAAGGGGGGACCCAGTGGTGCCACCAAAAACCATCACCTCTATCTTTTTCTCATTAAAATTTAAAAAGTTTATAGCCATCCAGGCCTTTATGTCATCAAGACTCCTAAGTAGAGGTTTGACAGAAAATGTGCCTTTCTTTTTAAGAGGAACATAAATCTGACTGTCATCCACATAGCCGTGGAAGGAAATACCGTGCTTCCCACGTAAGGAACCAAGTGGAAGCAAGTAGAGAGAGAAGATAAGAAGGCCTAAGATTGTCCCCTGTGGGACACCACATGAGAGACAAGCAGAGGACGACACCGAGTCACCAAGGCTGACACAGAAAGTTTGATCAGTCAAGTATGACCTGAACCACTCCAGTGCTGCGCCCCTGATACCCACCCACTGCTTTAAATGAGAGATTAAAAGTTCATGGTCCACTGTGTCAAATGCAGCAGTTAAGTCTAAAAGCACAAGAATAACACAGTCACCAGTCAGTAGCTAAAAAGCTATCATTGAAAACTCTGAAAAGAGCTGATTCAGTGCTGTGCAAAGTTTTCAAACCAGAATGGAAGACCTCAAGAATTTTGTGCCCTTCCAGAAAAACCATTAGTTGTCTGCACACTGTCTTCTCAAGAATTTTTCAGATAACAGGCAATTTAGAGATAGGCCTGTAATTTGCAAGAACAGCAGTATCTAGTCCTGGTTTTTTAATCAAAGGTTGCACTACTGCATGATTGAATTTGAAATCTACTAAATATAATTGCTAATAAATGTACTATTATATAATAAATTATATAATATGTACATATCTAAGTATAATTATTATATAATTATGTAATAAATTACTTTCAGTGTTAGTTTAGTTTATTTCGAATATGCAACAAAAAAAACAAAGCCAAAGTAATCCTACTTAGTCCTTAGAAATAAAACAGATTGCAAGAAAACATGAAAAACTTATACATATACATGAAAACAAAATATGACTTCATTCGCACATTTGAAAAGGAGTAGGAGGAAGTATAACTTAATTAATTCCATCCCTTCACACAACAGTCTATCCTTTAGCCTCCTATCAGCATAATGTATGAAAAATGTATTCTCTTGGATCTTTTGTAAATAGTTAACCTGACTTATCATCTTCACATACACATACATACACACACACCTATAATACCAGAAAAGTAAATAAATAAATGTATACATACATACAGTACTTCCTTGAAGGCAACACAAAATGAATATGCAATAAAAATAAACATTAAGACAAAGTGAACAACAACAGCAATCAAACAAAACATAACAAACAAACAAAGAACAAAAACACAGTAATCATCTGGTAATATTCAAACACCTTCAGTTTTATTCCATGTATAAACCATCTCTTTAAACCTCTTTTTAAACTGGCTGATGTTTGGACATTCTTTGAACTCCACCTTCAAACTGTTCCATAATTTTTCTCCACAAATTGAAACACAAAGATGTCTCCTTGTCGTTCTCACTTTTAAAGTTTTAAAATTGATTTGTCCTCTTAATTCATAAGCCCCTCCCCATTCTATGAATATTTTTTGAATATTTCCTGGTAGTAATTAGCTTTTTGCTTTGAATAATATCTGAGCTGTCTGAAATTCTACGAGCTCTTTAAATTTGAACAATTTTGACTGTAAGAATAATGGGTTTGTGTGATCTCTGTAACCCGCCCCATGAATGACCCTTATTGCTTTCTTTTGCAAGATTATTAACAGATGTGCTGTAGACATGAGGTTATTTCCCCAAACCTCTGCACAATATTGTAGATATGGAAGAACTAGTGAACAGTATAACATAAGGAGTGATTTCTGACTCAGGACCTGCTTTGCTTTGTTTAACACTGCAATGCTTTTTGATACTTTGGTTTGTACATGTTTGATCTGTGATTTCCAACTGATTTGGATGTCGATTGTCACTCCTAGAAATTTGACTTCACTAACCTCCTCAATGTTTTCCCCATCCATCTGAATCCCCGCTTGCACTCCTGGAGCTCCCAAAGAGCATAAATCTTGTTTTGTTCAGGTTCAATAATAATTTATTTCTGTCGAAGTTCTGTATTTATGTGTTGTATTAGGATCTCCAAATCACTCCCAGATCAAAAAATATTTGTGCTATCAGCAAATAACACCATCTTCAACACCGAAGACACCCTACATACAGTATATCGTTAATATAAAGAATAAACAGCTTTGGACCCAACACTGACCCCTGGGGCATGCCACAAGTAATGTCCAAACATTTTGAGCTGTGATCACCCAACTTCACAAACTGTTTCCTGTTAGTTAAGTAACTCCTAACCCAGTCCAGTGCTGTTCCTCTGATACCATTACGTTCTATTTTAGTAACTAATATACCATGATTTATTGTGTCAAAAGCTTTTTTGAGGTCAATGAATGCTCCAACTGTGTGATGTTTTTGATGTATTGAATTGGTGATTTCCTCTACTGAGTCTGTTAATGCTAATGAAGTTGCTCTGTTTGGTCTGAATCCATATTGACTTTCAGTGAGTAGTTTATGTTATTATTATTATTATTATTATTATTATTATAAAGCAAAGACAGTAAATGCTAATAATACAATACATTATTTGTTGATAGAAAGAAAGCCTCACGTATTTGCATGTGTAAGTAAATACTTCACTGAATCACTGAAGTTCACAGCAAAGGCCTATACAGTTGTGCTCATATGTTTACATACCCTGACAGAATGCACATGGGACGGTCTTGGATGTTCCAACATGACAATCCCAAAACACAAGGCCAAGTTGACCTGTCATTGGCTACAGCAGAAAAAGTGAAGGTGAAGGAGTGGCCATCTCAGTCTCCTGACCTCAATATCATTTAGCCACTTTGAGGAGATCTCAAACGTGCAGTTCATGAATGACAGCCCAAGAACTTAAAGGAACTGGAGGCTTTTTGCCAGGAAGAATGGGCAGCTTTACCATCTGAGAAAATAAAGTGCTTCATCCACAACTACCACAAAATACTTTCAAGCTGTCATTGATGCTAAAGGGACCAATACAGAGTATTAAGAACCAGGGTATGTAAAGTCTGGATAATGGTCATTTGGATAGTTTCTGTTGTCAGTATGATGTAAAAAGAGCTAACACATTTGATAATAAATGGCTTCACCCAACCACTAACCACGAGTGAAAGAAAACTTTTTGTATTATTGTTCATATTCTCTAAAAAATGGACAATGAATCACAAATTCTGCTAGGGTATGTAAACTTATGAGCACAACTGTAAATGAATACATGCACCAGAACCCTGTACATTAAATTGTTTAATGTGTGACTCCAGGTGGAACATCCAATCACAGAGTGCATTACTGGTCTGGACCTGGTGGAGCAAATGATCCGGGTCGCCAAGGGTTACAGACTGCATCACAAACAGGAAGATATCCCCATAAATGGCTGGGCCATTGAGAGCCGAGTATATGCTGAGGTTAGTGTGTGTAATTGTCTTGGAAAATCAATTTGTAGCTCACCGACAATGAGCTATTGTGAAGGCATTGTGTCCGGCGTCATCTTTAGTAATTTCTTCAAACATCTTCTCTGGTGAAACTACTAGCCGTATTCATTTCTGAGTTTATATGTAGTGTCCTTGGCTTCCTTGATTTTTGAATTTTTGACAAATTTGATATACATTCATGGAAAAAATTATTAGACCACCCTTGTTTTCTTCAATTTCTTGTTCATTTTAATGCCTGGTACAACTAAAGGTA
>JAPQRQ010000008.1:25681450-25711696 GCA_037367365.1 Apogon talboti | reverse complement strand
CTAAATATAGCTTATATGATGTTTTTTTGCTATAAATAAGGTTGTAGTTGTTTTAAATTGTTTCATTGTGTTTGCAAATGTATTCTGAATCAATAAAAAAGTTGTATGTTTAACTTTTTAAATATTTTAGCATGTGCATACACCCCACGTGACCATTCATGTTTGAATAGGCCACGTGACCAACCAAGGGTTAATGGACATATGGTGGGTGGGTGTCAGAAAATTTTTAATGTACTGTTAGCACCATCAGTTTTATTATCTCATAGTTGTAGAGAAGGCATACCCACAGGCACATTGAGGGTGTCCTCAAATATTGCATCTCAGCTCCAGCTGAACAGCAGCAGAAAGACAGAGGCCCTGTTCAGATCTGGCATCAAGATTTGAACAACTGTGATTCTCTATAATATTCTCTGGTCATTTCTAGGTCTCCTCCAGCTAGTATGGAGTTTGTAGAATGCATGTAGTGCAAGAAGGAGCAAAACCGAAGGTCTTTCCTTATCACAGCCATCAGATCAGTTCACAGTAAAGCCCCCATATCACATCAATACCAACATCATGTGCAACTACATTATAAACATGTAAATAATATGTATGTATGTACAGAACAAGTAATATAAATAGCAGATTCCCTTTGAAATTTTGATATCAATTTTGATATCTTAAATGTTTCTGCCTGTCTTTCTGCACATTCTTTTCTGTATTTTTGCTGCTGTAAAACACTGCAATTTCCCCATGGTGGGATCAATAGTCTTATCTTATTGTATCTTAACTTATGAAGATGGGTTTGAACGTTATTGAGAAGGACCACTTCAAAGGATGATTTTTTTTTTTCCAGGTCAATTTTCAAGGATTTTAAGGGTCTGACCTACTTTTGGTGGTTGAATATAAAAGATGTCTTTCAGGATGTGTGCTTTGGAAAAACCTCAAAAAATTTAGAAAAGAAAATGATGATCTTAAATATACATCCAACCTGTTTTAAGTTTGACTTTCAGTGCTGCATAATGTCCTGGTCAAGCACAAATTATTATTGTGTTCAAGCTCAGTCATGTTCATGAATTTATTCTCAAAACCTGAGTTAGATTTAACCAGATTCTCAGAACAAAGGCATGTTTAAATGCTGGATCAGTGTAAATTTAACTGATCTGGTTCATGTAGGCTTTATTTTTAGTTTACCATCAGCTACTCACAAATGTAAAAAAAAAAATGCATATTTGTATCTCAATATGATTCACCGACACAGAATTCTTAGATTGGACAAAATACTCAATGCCAAGATGCCAATTTTAATGGATGTATTAACTGATGGAAGGAAACTGTACTAGATATGCTATATTTACATTTTTACTACTAGGAATGTGTAGATCTGTTGTAGAACTGACAATGTTCTGTTCTGTTTTGTTTGTTTTTTTTTCCAGTGATGATCCAATCCAGGCCATATGCAATATGACCTCATTGACCTCAGGAGACTTTTATGTCACTCTAGATTCAATATTTGTCATTTCTCTGCAATGGGGAACATCAGTCACATAAAGTCATAAAATGAACTCAACCTTAAACATGTACTGCAGTAAAAATGCAACATATGAATGAATATGGGAAGAATATGAGGCCAAAACATCCTGTGTATGTAACAGTAAAACACTGACAGGATCCATTTTACTACACAATCAATACTCAATAGTACATAAATACTTTTACTTAAAAATAAGGTTCTGAATGCAGAACTTTTACTGATATTGAAGTATTTTCGGTGTGGATTAGTACTTTTACTGAAGGACATCATCTAAACACTGCTGTTGCGCATGAAAGTCAGTTCACATTGGAGTCTGATATTTACTAAAATAAAAATAATGTGAACAGCCACATGAACAAATTTGATTTAGGCCAGAAATCTATTAATTATTGTGCTAATGCTAATTGCTAAAGCGAATGGGAGGTACCATGTGTATTATGGGTAAAATACAAAGACTGAATTTCCCTGTGGGGATAATAAAGTGCCATAACCTTTAACCTTTATTTGCAAGGTTGAAAGTATGCCGTAATACTTCTCAGTGACTTGGCACGTGGATCATCTCTTCAGCACAACTTGAAGAATCCTCGAATGTAAAAGAATAAACTTGGATTGTTTGAACAAGAGAGGAACAAATAAGTCAAGACAAAAAATTTGTAATGCATTTCACAAACAATTCAGCTGGATTACATACCATGGTCTGTTGTTTTTAAACAATAAAATGTTTTATTCAGACACATTTATATGAATTTAATATTACATTTTTGCCCACATTCAAAAGGTAGCTTGAATGTTGAATAAAAGTGACAGACCTAGTATGACATGAAAACTCCTGTAACCCTAGGGTCTTTATTAAAATATAAGTAGGTTGTAAACTGACACAGGTGATTCACCTGCAAGGTCCATAAGGTTAAAGATGTTAAAGGAATAGTGTGGCATTGTGGGACATGCTTTTTTTAACCTCAGGTGACATAAGAAGCTTGATACCATGCTCATATTTTACTGAAATCCAAAGTGACCAGCGGCCTCTTCGATGAGCTTAGCATAATGACAAAATAGCAGCAGATGAAAAAAGGATCTGCTTACCAGAATACATACAGTATGCTGAATTAATTACTCTAAGTCCTACAATGATCACCTTGACTGTCCCACTGCAAAGCACCAGAGAAATCCCTGCTGCAAACTGAGAAATTATCAGCAAAGAAGCTAAAATATCTGACTCAAATGAGATATGATACAGTGTCTGTTAGCAAACTGGGTTCTTTTGATTCAAGTCAAGTCACTTTCCAACCGAACCAGCCTCTTGTATCAGCTTGATATTCACCATACACTTATGAACATGGTATTAGTAATGTCACACTTGGTGAATGAGCATATGTCTCAAAATGCTGAACTATTCCATTAAGAAAACACTTAATGATCAGTACAAAGAAGAATCACACTCTGCAGTGTTTCAATTGGCTGCTTGGCTGGATTAAACATGGTCACTAAACGCTTCTGAACACATTATGACCTATTGGTTGTTAGTAAAGGCTTCAGCATGCTTCAAACAAAGTGCTTTTTAGATTGCCTAACATGTTATAACAGGTCAGGTCCACTTTAGGCAGGTGTGCAACATTAAGTGTAATATAAACTGAAGTGTGTGCACAACTGGTTTGGTATTCCTTACATCAGTCTCTTATGACTACAGGCCCCAGCCCCATCTCTGGCCATTCTGAACAGCAACAGACACATATTCCTTTTGACATAGTCTTCATTTAAATTATACTGAGGCCTTCAAGGATCAGCTAATTTTTTTCAATTTTGTATTTTCCCACATAAGTGGTTTTATAGGTCATGTCATCTTTGCCATCACTCCCTACATATTTGGAATTCAGGGAAAATTATGACACAAGCACTCAAATTTAACATGATTTCACTCAAATACATAATATACCTGTCACGGTAGACATTATGGTTTATGGCAACAGGAAAAAGACAGGCAATCTTAACTACATTTACAATGAATCTGTACTCTCTAAGTGTCTCATGCCAATGAGCCAGCAGCGGCCATACGTTTATAGTCCTCTGGATTGCTGTTAAGGCCAATTTCTACCTTCCAGTGCAACATACAGGATAACCTGATTTCCTACCATGTCAGTTGTTTTGTTTTCACGCATGAGGCTGACTCAGGTTGTACTGAAAAGCTTTGCACATTGTTGCGGCTTTGAGGAGAGTGTGATAGTTTGATGGCAATCTTTACTTTAAGAACCAAAATACGCTGAAATAAAGTTAATCAGATGGAAGAGGAGTAATACCATTCTGAAGGACAACTTAGCGTACAAGAATGAAGGTGTTATGCTATTTTCCAGTGTCTTTTCCACTAATTCCTCAGTAGGTGAAGACAATATTGTCCATTGGCTCATACAATATAGCACCTACATTTAATGATGGATATCTGCAGCTTGTAAAAGCCTTACCTGGATGCCTGCACCAGTCAGTCGGCTAAAGGAACATCTGTGGCTTTGAGGAAAAGTGTTTAAAGGAGTGTCTTGGATCTGACAAGATGTACATATACTTTCACACTATATGTATTTTTTGTATGATTTTTTTTCCAATTCCATTTAGTGAATACATTACTCCAGTGTTTTAGGGTACTTATAAAAGCCTGACTGGGTCTTACACTGGTCTACTATTATTGGAAATTACCACTTCAAAGATAAAATGTACCAAATTTTACATACTTTGATAAGATGAATTAGAAAACAAGTGACACGAGTAGTGGTTGGCTCATCTTGACAAGATATGATACAGTGTTTATGTCTATTAATATAATAGATTTATAAATCTTACACTAGAAGGAATGTGAAGAATCAATGTATCACTTATGAGCATGCAGTATCTGTATTTGAATTTGTATGAGTATGCAGTTTTGAAGTTTTAACACTTTTTTCCTTTATTAGTGACCCAAACTTGGTGAAGTTTCTGTATTCACTCTGGAGGTATTTTGCTTGTATACCAGTGTAATCAGTAACTATGTCATCTTCTCTGATTTGTCACCTTCTGCCAAGAAAACAAATGAGCTTTGACAAGCTAAATGACAAACCAAAATGAAAACGTAATAATGTAGATGTAGCCATACACATCCATTAGACATTGGGAAGAGCCTGGCACAAGTCATAATGTTGGCTAATGCCAGAGCTATATGAGCTGTGTTTACTTTCATTCTGACTTAAGACTAAAGACAAGACAATGATTTGAGTGAAATCATATACACTTTGAGCACTGCCGAAGGCTCATTTAGGTGAGTCCTTGTTTCTCTGAATCTCTACAATGCAGGTGGTGATAGCAAAAGTAGCTCAATTTATAGAGCATGAATACTCATGTTAATAAGAAATAAAACAGGTTAAAAAACAAAGTTGTCCTTTAATAGATATACACTTTTTCAAACATAATGTGCCTGATGTTTTGGATCTGCTATGTGGCCATGTGTACACTGCTACCACAAACTCTGGTTAACAGTTTATATCAGTGTCAATTTAGCCCTTGAAAATGCTGAATGTAGGTGGAGGTCTTAGATAAATTGTTGGATTGATCACTAATCTCAAAGGTCAACATTATACAAACATTCTCATCCTATTCTTCAACAGCCAGCAGAGTGGTCATCAGTAAGATGTTATCCATTTGCCCAGTGTTATTCCTTTTTGTTAGTTCTGTTTGGCTAGCTAACACTGACTATATTTTCACCATATGTATGATGTGATTCCTTTTGGCCCTTCTGGCTTAGATTGAGCCTTTAGTCTGGGTCCACAAGTAGCAACCATCTCTGAGCTGGGTTTTGTATGTGAACAGGTGAAAATAAGCCTCTTATCTGATCACAGCCTTATCTATCTTGAAAGGGCCACTGATGCAGAAAATTACAGAGCTGCATCTTCTCATAATCGAGGTCTTTTCCTTCGCATCCAAGTCATTCAGTCCCGCCATCCTACGTGACATACTCCTCATCATCACTAGGTTCTGATTTGATGTGGTCTGGGTGAAGCAGAGGGAAGTGGGGTGCTGTAGTCCTAGTACAAACATACCACTCCTTAATATTAGACAACTGAGGTAATGCTGGGTTGACTGAACGCTGACTCCGGCGTGGGGTCCTGGTACTCTGTTGTTGATGCTGCTGCTGCTGGGTCAGCTGGTTCTTCAGGCCTGACAGAGAAAGGTCCAGAGGTACTGCCATGGGAGAAGAACTCCGTAGCAGCAGCTTATGGTCTTCCTCACTGGCTGAGTTTATATCCAACTCATGACCGGACAGTAGAGGAAAATGAATGGTTTTACTGGCAAGAGATGGAGAGAGGCGGTTCATTTTAAGGTCAAGTGGCTCAAGCAGAGCCTGATGAGGTTGTTGGTGTTGATGAGGGAGAGAGTCATACGTGTCCTGGAGTTCAGAGGTAGGTGATGACTTGACGTGAACCTTCATGTGTTTGCGCAGGGAGCTGGGGTGGGTGTAGGACTTGGTGCAGCCCAGGGCCTTGCAGTCGTAGGGTTTTGAAGCGGTGTGGACTTGTGAGTGCTTCTTCCGGTCGCTGCTGTTGGCGAACCTTCGCTCACAAAATTCACACTGAAAAGGCTTCTCACCTGTTTAAAAACAACAATAAAGTCACACTCACTGTTACCACTGTATATAACAAGGTTATCATCAAAATACATACTTGAGGTGACATATTAACTCAGAATTAAAAAAGTAGGGCTGCAACAACTAGTCAACTCATTTACAAATAGTCAACAGCTACGACTAATTAAGTAGTCGACAGCTCAGTAGTGATTTAATGCAGTTTGTTTAAGGAAAAATGTTTATTTAATTGCCATTTGCAACTCTTAAGTATTTATTTGCTTGTTTAACAAACTTTGTTAGGCACTGTAATTGTTATGCGCAAAATGCACTTTTGTTTAAGGGAATAAGGTATGTTATTGCTGCTGCAATATTTGTTGAATATTAAATATTGAACTGACTGTTTGTTGAACAAACCTTGTTATGCATTCAATTTGTTGTGCACCAAATGTTCTTGTTAAAGGAAAGAAATTGTTTATTGCTATTATTGTTTAGTTTTTTGCAGTTCTTAATATGACTAGTCGTTACAATAGTTGATGACTGTCGACTATTGAAATAGTCATTAGTTGCAGTTCTACTGTACAAATATGATAATAAATAAATAATGATTTATAAAGACATGAGGGTTATTCATTTAGTTTGTGATTCTTATTTCTACGGTTTGTGTTTATGTGTTCCTCTATGGTCATCCAACTATTTGCCGTTTTGTGCTGCTACCCTTCACCTCACAGGACTCCGGACATATAATCAGATCCGTGATTCCTCTAGGAAACAAGGGGGCGACAATGGGTGAATGTTCTTATTACAGGAAAGAAAATTTATTTTATTGCTGCAATAAATGTAAACAAGAGCCATTGTATTTTTTGGGGGGGTTTTTTTGCAGTTCATAATCTGACTACTCAACTATTCAACTATCCATTAGTTGCAGCCCTGTAATCACATATACTTGAAATGCCTACTCCACTATACTGCGTTAAAAATATCAAATATTAAATTAAAAATATTTTGGGACTGGATGGGAAACCATGCACTGCCAGGCAGTTTTAAGCTTTAATTTTATTTAGACGACTATACTAAATTTTGTTAGGTTTCAAGCTATGGCTGGGTGATGCAGCCAAACCACTGGGTCATGTTTTTCTGAGAAAAAACTTGATTAATATATTAATTCAGCCCATCCCTTTTTTCAACTTCAGAAAAAAAATTTAACCTTTGTCTTGATCAGTTACCACCAAAACATGTAAGACGTTAGACTACAACTCCCAGGACACATTTCAGTAACAAACTCATAGTTATTAGGTTTTAACTTCAACTGTTTATACAATAATATGATGATACTTTGCAGGCTCATGGGCATTAGTATTTGACTCCTGGCTGAAAAATGAGATAATAACAACTAAGAAAAACTGAAGAGACTCCCCGCAAATCAGATTTTATATGTTAACCCTTTAGGCACTGGAGTTTTCATGTATTTAAAAACTATTGTGAGCATTGTCACAAGAAATGTTCAATCAGTGAAGAACTAATTTCAACTGCTGTGTCCTAATGTAGTGGATGTCTATGAATTCTCCTGCTTAGCATATATACTACAAAACATTGTACAGGGATGTTTGTATGAAAGAGCAGCAAAAGCATTTATTTCAATCCAAAATCATTATTTCACTAAGATGATCCAGATGTTAGCTGAGTGTTACAATGTGTATGTAGTGTATGTGTAACGTGTGTTCACACCTATGGCTGAGGTGACATAAGCATAAAGCAATGTCCAACACATTATCTGTAATAGTGGTCATGTTTATATTTATTGTAGCACCCCCTTGTTGCTGGAAGGTTGTGAAATTGCAAAATGGACCTTTACTCTTTATCACTTTAACTTTTATCAGCATATAACACTGATGAAAGATGCTCTTGTGCCGTACCATCCTAACAGAACACTTCGCGCTCAGAATACAGGTCTACTGGTAGTTCCCAGGGTCTCTAAAAGTACAATAGGAGCTAGAGCCTTTAGCTACCAAGCTCCTGTCTTATGGAATCAGCTTCCAGCTAATATTAAAGAGGCCAACACTCTACATTTAAGATCAGACTAAAAATGTTCCTCTTTGAAAAGGATTAAGGTCAGGCTAGTTAAAAACAGACTGAACCCCACAATTCAGTCTAAGCTGGTCTAGGAACAATAATGCTGGGGAAAGTACATTGCTCTGAGTCCTATCACCTGTTTTACTACTAATAATTTACAATATTCACTTCCCCACTCCCCTCTGGGGGAGTGGCTACTGTTTCAGATGTGGCCGCTTGAGGCCCAAAGATGATGGGACCTGAGGTAACCCATCTGTGCCCTGTCCTGTCCTGACCTGTGACCCCAGACCTCCTCCCTTACTCTCACCTGTATTGATGGACCTCCTCACATCTCATCTGACTAGCCCTCAGCTGTCTGCATGTGCCCCCACCCTACTGCATCCTTACAGACTGGAACTACATCATCAAATGGATGTCTGTCAGTCCTGGTCACATCTACAGTCTGTCTGTCCATGGGAGTGGATCTCTCCTCCACTGTGGTTCTCCCCGAGGTTTCTCTTTTTCCCACTGGTTTTTTGGAGTTTTTCCTTGCCAAGAAGAAGGGTCTAAGGACGGGGGATGCCCGGGACATTAATCCATTTGCTTCATTAACTGTTTACTAACGGATTACTTGACTGTTTGCTATTTTCACTGCGTTTTTTTTTATCAACTCAACAATTTCTGTAAAGCCCTGTGAGGCAACTTTGCTGTGATATTGGGCTCTATAAATAAAATTGAATTGAATTGAATTGAATGAAATGTGCCAAATTTGGTGAAAACATTTCCAGATTTGCTCAAGAAACAAGATAATGACATACAAACTAACCAATGCTTTATCCCACTGCATTACATGATGGATAGGGATGGGAATCGAGAACCGGTTCTCAAAAAGAACCGGTTCCCAGTAGCTCAATTCATTGGAATCGTTTGCCTGCCAGCTTAATGATTCTGCTTATCAATTCTGCCTTTGCTGCACATGCGTGATGACGTCATACGTACGCTGCATTGTTTTGGTTTAGAACGTAGCCAACATGGCATCGACGCAGAGACGCTCCAAAGTATGGCTATATTTCACACGAAAGGATGACACCAGGGCCACTTGTAACACTTGCAAAGCTTCCATTTCGTCAAAAGGTGGGAAATACCTCCAATATGCACAAACATTTGTCCACACAGCATGTAATTCATTTGCAGGAATGTCACGTGTTTGATACGCTACTTAACGACACGGCAGAGCAAACACCAGGGAGTCATCCAGGCCCGGTTCTAGGGGCAGCAACAAACATCCTGCCCCCTCAAATAAAAGTTTCTGAAGGTAGGGAAAAGGAAAATGAGGTGCACAACAGTGGGAGACATAGAGGAATTAGTAGTGTCTTTAAGTTTCACTTTCACTTTGTATGGTGTGACACCGCGCCCCCCCCCCCCTTGCCACTTCCGTCACCGGCCTGTGCCCCCTTAACATTCCTGATTGCCACTTCATATATGACTATCTGGAACCGGGCCCAGGGTCATCTGTTATTATTATTTGTGCATAATGTTTATGTTATATTTTCTGTGCAGAGCTGAAAATATAAAAGATAGTTAATGCAAACAAACCCATTTGTACTCTTTTATTCCCTCACCCAATGACAATCAATAAGGAATCGGATCGACAAACAAAATCGATAATGGAATGTGAATTGTTAACTTCTTATGAATTCCCATCCCTAATGATGGGGGAATAAAAAATAATTACTCTGTTATGATCTTCTGTAGAAACACACCGTAGTTCACTAATGATAATACAACTACACAATAACATAATTATGAATGTTATATTTTCATACCTGGAATTAGATACTCCCAAATCCCCCTAAATTGTAAACACTGAATATTTAAGTGATTTATTTGATATTGTAACTGAGCTAGAAATGTGGCACATTATCTCCATTAATTCCAAATATGTTGTAGCAGAATCAAGGAAATAGAAAATTTAAAGATGGAAATTTTAACCATAAAAAGTTGTTGATGCTATTGTTTTTTCTGGTCATTTTAAAGGAGAACTAGGCAGAATTTTTACCTTCTTAAACAGTTTCAAAGTAATTGTGATGGTTAAATGGCTTGTTAGGGGGAGAATGGAAGCCCTCCGCCTTCCCACTAGCGCCTCTAGGGTTGAATACGCCACTTCCAACTTCTCTGCACCGCACCGGAGACTTAAGATCTCGTCTTGGTGAGAAACGACTCGCAAGAGACAAGATCTCTTGTTTCTTGCTTACAGCACTACGACACAAACACACCCCAAGCCAGGTAAGGCTGGGTTAGCTGTAAACAAGCCAGCCATGGCTTCATTTCACAGGTGTTTACCATAGCAGAGCCGGCAGAGAAAATGAAGAGGTGGCCATTGTCAGAGGGTGAAGGAATAAGAAGAGAGAGAGTGACCAAACCAGGAACAAGAAAACAGTCTGCCTTACAGAAGCCTGGTCGGATGTTCGAAGTGTGTTAAGTTTCATGTGGGTTAACGTTGGGATTTACAACAGTGAATATGTACTTCCAAACTGTAGGGGGAGCTCCGCAAAGAAAAATGCTACAAAAACAGCAAAGAAGAGCCAAAATCAGTGAAGAAGAACCAAAATGGTAAAATGTTAGGGGAAACACTCAGTATAGTATAATCCAAAACTGTTATCATGATAATATATATACACTCACATCAGTGAATGTCAATAATTGCTTAGAATAATAATAATAATAGTACTAATAATAAAGTATTTCTTCACAGTTTAGATTTTTGTTTTGGACCTGACAACTGAGTGCTCTTAAAATATTATTATTAAAATACTTCATGTGACAAAAATGCTTTAAAATATATAACAAAACCACAGTAATGGAAGGGATATAACAAGAAAAAAACTGCATAAATGACATTAGGTGAAAACAATGTAAAAGATCCAACAACATGAAAATGGTGGAAAAGACAAAACAAAATAATCACAAAAGTCTGTCTTTTATGTTGCTTTCCTCTTGTTGAATAAGAACTCAGATAATGCTCTGTTTCTTTATTCTGAAACAAAATAAGCACTAAATCGGAGAATGGGGGACTACAGGTGTGTTAATATAGTCTTCCTCAACTATCATTCAGGATCAAAAATCATCTTTTCAAATGCAAAGAAATAATAATTTGACATTTATTGTTGAAAATGAAAATGCCTTGAGAACATTTCATTACATACATCAATAAAAGGCATTCATTTAACATCTGTGGGGATAAATATATATATATATAATTTAAGGCAAATTCTTATAAATATGTCTAATTTTAGAGAAAATATGACTCAGAAATAATATGGACAGAAAAATGACTGTATAGTCCAGGGCAATATAAATACAAACGTTATCCCAATGAAGATTTTCTCATGAACCAGCATCAATAATTATCACAATAAACTCAAACCATTATAATTCTTTTCAGTTTAAAGACTGATTTCCAGTCCTGATTGAAGAAATCGGATGGTTATTTATGTTTCTAAGTAATTCATACAAGATGCAACAACACAAAAGACACAAGGTGCAACAACAGCATCCCTGTAGGCTCTGATTTTGTGATTTAGTGCTTATTTTGTTTGCTGGGTTTCACAACATGAAATTAAAACAGGGCATAAGTCCTATCTGACTCATTCATATTCAGAAATATGAGAACAAGATGGGTTTTTGTGGTTTGAAACTCTTTATGATTAAAACATAGCAAACACTAACCAAACAGCATCACATTTAAAAAATCTACAGGTAGGGCGTTCAGAATTATTATAATGAGAAAATGTTTTTTTCATCATCAAACTAGGTAAAACTGGAACTGGAAAACAAATTCTAAACTAAATTTAAAAAAAAACAACAAAACAAGAACCATATTATATTTGATCTAACACTGCAAACAGAATAAACCCCAGACATAAAAAATATGTATGGCAATAATGATAATGCTGCTGGTTTCCAAGGAAATAACAAGATATATTCTGGAAATAATTTGACAATATATATAAAACTTTTATCATGATAATTATTGTTGTATCACCCAGTCATACTAACCCTGTCTCCAAAGGGACTGAAAGATTAATCAGCCTATTAGTGTATATTTTTATAAGACACTAGCTGTGCATTACCCATCCTATAAACTAATGACAAATCATCAGCCACTTATAGGACTGAGCTAATCACACATCCATCTATTTCCTTTGACAACTCTTTATTAATGAGCTTATATCTGGTAAGTGCTGAAGTTGCATTAATGAAATGTGTTGTTTGTCTGGTGGTTCCTGGCTCCTTTTGATTTATTATAAATATATTAAAATAATAATGAATAATATTTTTTTTCAATTCATTATACTTCTGACTTTTTCTGAGTGAGATTTTATGAAGATACTATGTTAAACTTAGTGTTTTGATGTAAACATCTTTTTTAATGTTGACATGTCATGTCCTCCTATTGAATGATGAGCTGCTCACAGGTGAACACACACACACACACTACGTTTTTTGAGCTGTTGGTATGACTGATGGAGGTCCCCCTGTTGCTTCTATCATCCCTACAACACGTGTACATTTTCAAAGACTGTATATTAGGGCTGAAACTATTCATCGACCTGTTGACAAATAGTTGACTGCAAAATTAGTCGACAACTAATTTATTTGTCAACAAGTCATTAGTGACATCATGCACTTTTGTTAAAGGAAAAATGCTTATTTTAGTGCTGATTGCAACTCAAATATTTTGTTATTTGTTTAACAAACTTTGTTAGGCACTGTAATTGTTACGTACAAAATGCATTTTGTTTAAGGGAAACACATATTTTATTGTTTCTTGCAATATTTGTTGAATATGGTTTCTGAATGTTTGGAAAACTTTGTTAAGCATTCTAATTGTTGTGCACAAAATGTTCTTGTTAAAGGAAAGAAAATGTACTTTATTGCTGCAATGAATAGAAATATCAAATCAAATCAAATGTTATTTATATAGCGCCAAATCATAACAGAAGTTATCTCATGGCACTTTACATATAGAGCTGGTCTAAACCAATAGGAGCCGTTGTGTTTTTTGTTTTGTTTTGTAATTCATAATCTGACTAGTTGACTACTCGTTACTGTAGTTGATGACTGTCGACTATTGAAAGCCATGAGTTGCAGTTCTACTGTACACAGATGATAATAAATAAATAATGGTTTATAAAGACATGAGGGTTATTCATTTAGTCTGTGATTCTTATTTCTACGGTTTGTGTTTATGTGTTCCTCTGTGGTCATCCAACTGTTTGGTGTTTTGTGCTGCTACCCTTCACCTAACAGGACTCCGGACATATAATTAGATCCATGATTCCTCTAGGAAACAAGGGGGCGACGAAGGGTGAATGTGAATGGGACTGAATCGAGCCCTCGTAAACATGGAGGGGATTCCTAGAACACTGGGAACAATATCTATTAACCTCTGCACTCTCCGTGTTTGTCAGGAGGTAGCTGTTAAGATCGATGGCAAGCATTTCAACAGTAGAACCACACTATCACAGTGCTATGTGTGTAATGACAGTATCATGACAGCCCTACCAGTATGCGTGCGCGTGTGGATCTTGAGGTTCTCGGAGCGTGCGAACATCTTGCCGCAGTTGGGAAATGCGCATGAAAAAGGTTTTTCCCCAGTGTGCACACGAATGTGGTTGATGAGTTTGTATTTGGCTTTAAACGCCTTTCCACCGCGCATACACTCGTCCCACATGCAGACATGACTAAGGGTCTCGAGCCCCGCCGCTACATGCTCGGTGGTGACGTGGTCCACTAGCTCGTGCATGGAGCTGAAAGTTTGGTCGCAGACGGATGTCGCCGTCCGCCCAAGCCTCTGTCTCGAGGAAGTTCGGTCAATCCATTTGCAGACGAGCTCGGTTTTGACGGTGGGGCCTTTGGAGAAATCCAGGAGCCCGTCCACTCCACCGCCGGCGCCAGTGTCGGCAGAAGCGGGGACGTTAGCGGTTCTCTGCTGCGGTGGAGAGACGATGCTCGAGGCCCCAGAGTTGTTGTTCCCCAGCGGAGAGACGAGGCCATTGTGCCTGGCCACTACAGCCGCCCGCTTCATGCTCCGTACGGCGGGCTGCCCCGCTCCAGTCAGCCGCGAAAAACCTCACTTCCACCTACAATGGCTTAAATGTGACCAGAAAACCGCCCGGCACCGTCCTGTTTTCCGGCCCAGTGTTTTGGTGTGAGGATGAGGCGCATGCAGCGGCGTCTTTACCCCCCGCTGCTCGGTGTTAGATCCCGAGAGTCAGACCCTCCATGCTTTTATTTACTGTGTGAATGGAGGTGAACGGAGTCGGAGGAAAAGAGCAGGATGCGACCCAACACTGTGGAGCGGCGTCCTCGTCTCCTTCCCTTGTACTTCTCCTTCCATTCCTTTTCTTATTTGTCAACGAACACATTCGTCCAGTGTCGTGACCAGATTCCCACAAACAAAATGTGGGACAAATAGAGGGTCTATGTTTGACAGTGTGTACAGGGGAAGTAAATGTAGAAACCTGTTTGTCTGCATATGCAAGGTTGTAATTTATTTACAAAAGTAATAAAAAGGAATATTCACCTTCATGAAGTAAAAAAACAACAACCACAGCAATATTTTTGCACACTTATCAATGTATATTTCTTTTACTTATCATATTAATATTTGTTAAGTACATATAAAATTATTACAATATGTATATTAAGATACACATAATTATTGTATATTTAGAGCTTAAATATATAAAATTGATGATTTGTTCCCTGGGGTCCACTGTTGCAGCAGCATCTACAACATGAGTCTATTATGGTAAATGGACAGCCTTGGGTTCAGATTTTGCATCCCAAACTGGAAACACATCATTTGACTGCTCACTAAATGACTGAAAACATTTATAAAGTACACCTGAATGTAGATTATATATTCTTCATGTGAGACAGGTAGGGTGGCACCCTAGTGACCTCTGTTTACAAGCCACCACTGTTGAGTACAAACATAAGGTATATCATTTTAACAAAGTAATAAAACTAGTTTTCTTGGCTTATTATATTTTTAAAAGCTAAATTAGTAATCTGTACATTTACCTAACGCAATTTTCACAGCATTAATATAAATTAGTGAACCAAAGACATGTATATGTACACTTTCCAGTGGCGGGTCCAGAAAAAATAGAAAGGGGGGGACCCTGGTATGGTCCAGGGTGGGAGCCCCAGTGGGGGTTCAAGGGGGCAAAGCAAAGCAAAATTGACATTAGAAATGCTTCAAATCACATAACACACACACACATATATATATATATATATCATGCACTAATATAATGAATACAATTTAACCTCACTAATATCACCACTTTTGGAACCAAAGCAAAGAGTTGATTGTAATAAGGTTGGCCTCAGTTATGGCATTGAATTCCATTGCATTTCAAATAATTTAAAATTAGAAACAACTGGATGCAGTAGAGGTATAGACCTATGTTTGACAACTTTGTGTGATTCACTCAATCACTGGCTATGTTCAAAGATATTTAATATTCAGCCCATGTAGTAATAAGTATGTAATACATTACATACCTTCTGTGGCTGCCATTTGTTTTTCCAGCATGCAGAACCAAATGCTGCTTGAATAAACAGTTGTCTCTTCATATTTAGACTTTAGTCTAGTTTAGATTTAATTCTCTTTATCATATAGACCCTTGTCATAAATGGCGCGTGCGCAGTAGACCGCCCCAAACAAGAGATAAGAGAGTACTTATTACTTTCTTTTGTTTAAGACGTAGGTTTTTGCTCCAAACATAGGAGAGTGTTGGGGCACATAAATTTGGAATTAGGTGTATATGTGGATGGATAGTTCACTAAGTAATGCTACAAACTGGGAGACCGGGGTTCAAATTCTGACAAGTACACTTATAATACAGAATTTGTAATGTTTATGTGAAAATTCAAACTTCAAAAGAACAAGTGATGGGTCCAATGTAGAAAAGTGAACATATAGACATTTTCTGCCTTGTCTGTCCTCATCTCCTCTGAGCTACGCTCCATGTTGTTTGTGCCAATCCTGGCGTCATGTGCATCACAATAAGTGTCCGTGTGACACTTATTGTCATTGGTTTCACAACAGTGGAACTAATGTTTAGTAGCAGAGAAATGAAGGAAATTAGTAATTTTTTTTAATCAATTCGAATTGATTAATTGATTAATAGTTTCAGCTCTACAAATTAGAGAGGCAGAGCATAGCTAGACCATTAAAGCATTTATATGCAAGCATTGACTTTAAGATCAATCCTGCATTGCTCTAGGAGCCAGAAAAGGAAAACCAGAACAGGAGAAATGCGCTCACATCTGTACGCTCCTGTTAAAAGAAAAGAAGAGAAGAAGCAAAAGGTCATTGATGGGGAATTATAGTATAGGTATAGGTCTGAGCCATGTAGTTCTGGTGTACTTCATGTCACTGCGAATTGCTCTCAAATTTCTTGTTGACAATAAGCCTTGGTTGCCTTGAATGCTGACTTCACCCACTGACTTATTTGAAGGCCAATTAGAAGATTCTTTCCCATCGCAGCAGAGACATGATATAGACTGAAACCTCCTACGTTTCAGATAGAGGAGGATGAAGCCCTGCTATAGACTCTGAGGCCCTTTTCAGATCTAAGACACCTGAATTCATGTCAATTGCTTTTTTTGTCTTGAGAAAAATGTAGAAAAGTTGTGTCTTTTGAGTCCTTTGAATTTAGTGATATTATTCTAAAATGTTCAACTGGAAATAATTAAATCTACTTCCATGCCCATGTATAAATCACATTTCAAGAAGAGTAAATAAAAACTAAAATCTGTTTATTCAGTTACAAAGGTAACAGAATAAACTTTGCTTTAATAAATGATTCACTGGCTTTCACACTTCACATTCAATGACGTTTAAGGAGACTGAAGCTAAAATTGAGGTTTTATTTGAAGATAAAATCTTGCCTTTCTTATGATGCTCTGTGATTCGGCTCCCTCCTGCCTCCAGCATCATTGTTTTTACCCATCTGCTTTGGTGTGGCTCCCCTTCTGCCCCCAGCATCATCACTCATTTATCCATCCGCTGTGGTCCTGTTCCTCTCCTACCTCCAGCTTCACCCCCCATCTTTCCATCCGCTGTGGACCTGCTCCTCTCCTGTCTCCAGCATCACCTCTCATCTATCCATCGGCAGGGGTCCTGCTCCCCTCCTGCCTCCATCGTCATCACGCATTTATCCATACAGCTGTGATGGTGTTTGTTATATAGTTACATAGATGGTAGAGGTCTCTGTTATATGTACTAACAGTCATAGTAGTAGTACATTCACTGATAATTCTTGTATTTGTAGTAGGAGTGTTAACAGTTATGCACATTTGTTTTAGTTATGGGTAATTATACTAACGCCAGCTGTTCTACTTCCTAACAGCTGTTGTTCAGTTTGCTGTGCATCCATGTGTCTACCCCTATCCCCCCTCCCAATCTTTCTTTCCCCCTCTCTCTCTCTCTTGCTTTACCCTCTTCAACCCCAACTGGTCAAGGCAGACGAACATCCACCAGGAGCCAGGGTCTGCTCCAGGTTTCTGCCTGTTAAAAGGAAATTTTTCCTCGCCACTGTTTGCTCCTGGAGGATTCTGTTGGGTTTCTGTAAATTGGCTTGACAGTCTGGTTTAGACCAGCTCTATATGTAAAATGCCATGAGATAACTTCTGTTATGATTTGGCGCTATATAAATAAAATTTGATTTGATGATTTGAAAAGAATCTTGTTGCTGCCAGTTTCATGTCTGTGCTGGATTATGGGGACATTATTTATATGAATGCGTCATTACTGTGTTTAAATGCTCTTGATACGATTGATCACTGTACTCTTAGTTTGGTCACAGGCCCCACAGTACAAACTCATCACTGTGTTTTATACACTTGAGTTGGATGGACAGATCTTTTTAACGCAGGAATTGAAATCCTGTTATTCTTTTATTTATAAATGTAAGGACGGTGTGAATATAGAAACATAAATGTGGGCGTTTAAATCAGTATATTTAAATGTACACTGGGTTAAATGCTGCTGATATATTCAGGTTTGATGAGATGCTGTTTTAACTGAGGTTTATTAACATCCTATTGCCTCATGCAGTTTCATAAAATACACAGCCTCGCCAAAAAAAAACCCAAACAAAAAAAAAAAAAAACAGGAAAAAGTCCCACAGTCTCATATTTTATCTTAGATTATGGCATATATTCTCGATGGCATAATTTTTGAAAATCTTATGCAATATCCCATTTATTTCCCTTGTTTTTTGGATACAATACATTGATGAACCTAACCTTGACCAACTGTAGGAACCTCAGATCAGAACACCGCCTCCACAGTCTTGTACTGCAATAGTCATGATGGGTAATGACATGAAAGAATGTTTAATGAATGAGAAACTACTCATTGCATCATCACTGGAGTTTCAATCTATGGTGGTAATGAGAACCCTGTATTGCGACAATTAGAATTTTGCAAAAATGTGAGACACACACCTGCAGTGACTGCAATCGGTCAATAACACTTGAGATGCATACTGCTGAATGTGTTAAATCAAACTTGTAGAAATAAGTATTGCTTAACAGGCACGACATTACATGACAAGCACCTGAAAATTTCTCCAAATTATTTTATATTTAGACTGTGTTTCATGAGATAGGAGGGAAAAAAGAAAAGTCTGATATTTTCTGTCAAAAACTACTTTACTAACGTAGGATGCAAGTCGATATCTTTCTAACTCAGTGTTGGGTGTTTGCTTGCTTGCTGAATAATCGTCTGTAGTTACCGGTTCATAAAACCATAATAACTGGACAACAGCAGATAACCTTCCATTATAAACTGACTTTGAATATCATCTATTGAAATTTATTTGGGCTATGTACACACACACACACACACACACACACACACACACATACATACACATATATAGAGGCTATCATGGAAGGACAATTCCCTGCATGGCATGTACTGTCGGCAAATTGAAGAGGTAGCTTACATTGACAAAAACAGCATGGAGACACTACTCATGGCTGCACAAGACCAGGCCCTGAACACAAGAGCAATAGAGGTGGAGGTCTACCACACTAGACAAGACCCCAGGTGCAGGCTGTGCAGAGAAGCCCCTGAAACAGTCCGGCACATCACAGCAGGGTGCAAGATACTGGCAGGTAAGGCATACATGGAGCAGCATAACCAGGTAGCGGTCATAGTGTACAGGAACGTTTGTACCAAGTATGGACTGGAGGTCCCAGGGTCAAGACGGGAGACACCCACGAAGGTGATCAAGAACAAACAGGCCAAGATCCTGTGGGACTTCCAGATACAGACTGATGGTGATGGCCAATCAACCTGACATAGTGGTGATTGATAAACATCAGAAGACAGTGGGAGTGATGGATGTAGCAATCCCAAGTGATAGCAACATCAGAAAGAACATGAGACGCTCGTGAAATACCACGAACTGAAAGAGGACACAGAGAAAATGTGGGGTGTGAAGGCAACAGTGGTGCCAGTAGTGATGGGGGCACTAGGGGCAGTAACCCCCAAGCTGAGAGGATGGAACCAGCAGATACCTCAGTCCAAAAGAGCGTAGTCCTAGGAACAGCTAAGATCCTGGGGAGAACCCTCAGTCTCCCAGGCCTCTGGTAGAGGACCCGAGCCTGAAGGAGCCACAATACTACCCAAGTGGGTGAAAACACTATTTTGCTTTTTAATATAGATGTGTAAAATATGTCAATGTGAACATGAGAATTTTGATGCAATGAGAAGTTTAAATATTTCTTTAAGTTATTAGAGAAATTTACTGAGTTGAATCTAAAACTGGATTTTTTTTTCAAATCATTCTCCAGTATTTAATGGTCTCCACATCAGAACTCTTTCAAAATGCTGTTTAACAGTACAGTATGTTAACCCATAAAGACCCAAAGTGAACACAAACAATCTACTGATGTAAACTGTAACTGTTGATCCACCAATCCTATATCAATGTATGTAAATAACTGGTGTAAAATACAGTTTTTCATCTTTTCATGATGATAGGATATGACTCATTTGGATGTTCAGAGGCTCCGTAGTGAATGTGGAAACAGCGTAATCTTCAACAACATTTATTCACCAGTAAAACCCATTGAGTTTGATAATGACAGAGGTTGTAGATGCTAATTTTATGTTCAATTAATGATATATTTTCTTGAAAAGGTAATTTTTTCCTTATTTTTTCTGATTTGATCTAATAACCTTTGAATTTACTTTAAGCTTTTATGAACATCTAGATAATCAGTGAATTAAAAATAGGAAAATACCTGACTTTCACTGAAAAATGCAAAATTCAGAGGATAATGTTATAATAAATGGTGATAAATAATTTGGGGAGAGACAAAAACACCATTTGGCAGTTGTGTCAAAAATAGTTGTGGGTCTTTAAGGGTTAATTAAAATGACCAGTATCGATGTTTTTTGTAGCTGTACTTCAGGCATTTTAGGGCTGTTATAGTAAAGGAGAAAAACTATTTAATGTGATGCAGAATATATATTTCACATGGTGCCTGGAATTGTATTTGTATGAACACAAATACACTAATATCCGGTGGCATAAATTAGTTAATAAAATCAGAATTCGTTAAGAAAATTGTTGTGTGTTACTTACTCGAAGCAACTGTAACACACAACAATTTTCTCTGAGGTTAATAAAGTATTCTGATTCTGAAATTCCCCGTGTTTAATCACTCCTTACCAGTTGGTGGCGGTAATGCGCTAATCGTCATTTGCCAAACGCCAGTAAAACATCGAAGAAGAAAAACAAACCGAGAAGAAGAAAGCGGAGGAGAAAAAAAGGAGAGGAAGCAAAAAAAGTGACTCCCTCCGTCCAGATAATCGCAGAGGAGCCCCCTTGGAGCCTGTGTCCGACAGCCGCGGTGATGTCGGATTCCCCGGACGCCCACAGCCTGCTGTCGGCCTCCTCTCAGCTCACCGTGATGGAGGTGGACGCGGTAAGGGGCTACGTTAGCATTTTCACTGCTACTGTGGTAAAGCAGCTCCCTCTGTCCTGTTCTGTTTCTGCGTTGTACACATTCATTACACAATTGCTGCTCTAAAGTCTAAGAGTTAAATTTCTTCTACGATTTGATTTACCGTGACTGGGCAGCATAAAAACAGACAGCGGATATGACAGTATTAGTAAAAGACGTGACTGTTGTGTTAAGGTTTTTTGCTCCAAGTGATACGCGTTATATGTATGTTTCTATATTAGAAACGTTGAAAATTAGATTTTAACTTTGACAAGTTCCGCCATTTAGTTCTGTAAATCTGTACTGGAAGACTCAGCATTATCACGTGATCTAGTCAGCTGGTCAGCAGCAGCTCTGTCAAAACATACAGGGGTGGAAAAAAGTTCTTCGACACCCCATGCATTTGTGGCCTATTGAATTAAGAATCACTATTAAGTCATTTAACTCTGCCAAGAATTGCTCCATTCTCCAATAGGGCTGCAACTAATGACTATTTCGATAGTCCACTAATATCAATAATAATGATGGATTGGATTTCTATCGCGCTTTCAAGGCATCCAAAGTGCTTTACATTATTGATTCATCAGTCATCGATTACTGTAACGAAGTCAACTAGTAAGATTATGTACTGCAAAAAAATTTATAAAAAAAAAACCAAAATAGAAAAACAATGGCTCTTATTTATATTTATTGTCCAAATTTTGTGATATTATGCTGAGATTGTTGAACTGAAGGAGATTCTCTGCTAATGACATCTAACTGCTTCCAACAGGGGGCTTGGAGGACCTAGCTGGGCACTGCATTGCTTCTTCAGTTTCTGCTTGCCAAAAAACACATAGTTCCCAGTTTGTTGCACATGATGGCTTGGGTGTAGAAAACAGAGCTGGATCAACATGTCGCTTCATGACAGAAATTCACAGAACCACCACCACTGCAAAGTACACACTGAATTTACACTTTCCACCACCAGTTAAGCAAAAGCACCAGTCACCTAGAACAGGGGTTACCAAACTTTTCCATGCCATGGCCCCCCAAACAGCATTAGCTTCTCGCCGGAGCCCCCCTTTGCAAACCCATCAACAATACTACAAAATATGTCAAGAAACATTAACTTTTAGAATGTGTTTTCTTACTTTTATTCACTATACAGTAATTGTTAAAGTTGTTTAGCATAAGAATATTATCAACTAACATGTTTACACACTGTATATTCACACTTAAATGTTTTGTTTTCCATTTTTTTCTCATCTTTATTCCAATTTTTGGAGGCCCCCCTAAGTGCCCCCTGGTGGCCCCCCAGGGGGCCGCGGCCCACACTTTGAAAACTACTGACCTATGAAGACACCCAAAGACTTGAGTTCTCTGGATTTACAGCTGGACAAGAAACCTGAAATAGCAAGTGAAATGTTAAAATAAGCAGACATGGAAAGGAACACATTCCAAGCACCTTAGGAGAGATATAGAATGGTAGAACAGAACAGGGACAATGGACTACACTAGCATGTAAAATTCTTCTTCTCTACTCTTATATGTACAAACAACTTTGATTCATTAGTAAGATGTGAATTTCAGCATCAACTACATAACCACACTGCAAGCAGCTGGCGTACATTCAGAATAATTGCAGTCTCAGAGGTCATAGACTCCTGTAGGTCAGAGTTGAACTTCAAGATGCCTCCATGTCTTAAAATAAGATTTAGTTCTTAAAAATGTGTGCCAAATTTCTTTCTTTCATCAGAAAATGCACAATTATTTTACCTATGTCCTACATTATTACATCATGGTCAAAATGGGATGTTTCACATAAATAATGGAACAAATCCAGGAAATGACATGTTGAAACTTCAACAATTTAGTTAGCTTATTTTTTGTTTTAACAATATAAACTAAAAAATAATTTGTATTTGTTTGTGTCTGATGGAGCCACACCTTTTGAAACCTTTTGAAATACAAAAAAGATCCACAAATATTTCATGATAATATTTGAGGTGAAAAATGTTTCCCTTACTGTACCAGATGTAGACAAGAGAGACTGATCTCATGAAATTGTGTTGTATGTCACGCCACTTCTTGTGGCATTTGGCGTGCTATACGTACGCATTTGCGACCTTTCTTGTGTTATTTAACACCATTTGATCACGTGTCAAGTTACACCAAGATCTCAGGTTCACATAACCCTAACCTTAACCCTAACCCTCAGTGTGTGGTATTTGACGCGGCGTGAACATACATGTGGAAAGCTTATAAAGTGTACAGATAACACGCCAATTAAAAGTGGTGTGTATAGGTGATTTCATGATATCACATTGGACCAGATGCCAACTAAGAAAATGTAGGACAATGTTGTACATTTTAGCAATGCTGGGGGGGTAAAATTAAATTTTAGTATGTAATTTTTTTTTAATAACAATATTATCCCTTGTTTTATTTCATTTGATTAGCTGGATTAGTTGATTAGTTTGTTTGAATTCTTTTGACAATAAGGTACATTTTGACTCCTCAGATGTACTTTACACTATTTGACATTTTCTTCTCCCATTCCTGAAAATAAAAAAGAATAAGAAAGTTGAATAAGAATTCAGATTGCAGTTATTTTGTTAAGCGCTAACTTTCATGACAATGAATTGAAATGAATAGAATAAGCTTTAAATCAACAACACTATGTTTATATACTGCTGGCCCAAAAACAGTCACACACACACTATGTATGATCACAGATCTTTTATTGATGAATGTAGAGTCAGACAACTGCATAGTCTTCTCTAGCCCAGCCCAACAATTGCCCATGGGGTTGAGGTCTGGACTCTTGTGGTTAATCCAAGTGAGAAAATAATGTCTCATGCTTTATGAATGACTCTTTCACAAGCTGGATGAACCCAAAGAATCCTGGCATTGTGCAATCTTTATTCTCTATTATAGAAAACTTATGTTTAAGAAATGAGATCCTGGTCTCTCTACTATTTACAGTTAAATAACTGATTTCCAGCTGAAACATGTTAATCACTGCAGTAATTATCCAATGGAAAGTTCATACCTTTTAATTTGGTTACATCCTGGTGGGGGCTTTATTGGCCAGGCTGTGTATTTCTCAAATAGTGTTTAGTATGTATAACTTACATTACAGTTAATTATACTTCATTTCCAGACATTTGATGGGGGGGTTTGGCACTTTCCTAACTTACAGCTTAAAAGTGGCTGAAAACTTGACTAGAAAATGTTATACACTTGGGTAGGATGTCCTGCTCCTTCCACCAGAAGGATCAGCCACATGTTTATATATAGGGCAGTACTTGGCCTCCTACCTTTCTACAGTTGCACATTAATTGTGAAGAGAAATTATGATACTTGTTCTCTGTACAAATAATCATTTGTTGCTTTCTGTTCTATATACCCATACAGAAGTGGGTAAAAGGGTTTTTGTTTTCTCTACACCTTATGTATGGAATCAGCTGCACAAAGACTGGAAACTAACTGAGTTAATTTCATTGAGCTACTTATTTATTTCTTTATAAATGTGTCAGTCATTTGGGTTTTAACTGCGTAATCTTCTAATTGTGTTGTATTTGTTGTGTCCATCTTGGCCAGGACTCCCTTGTAAAAGAGGTTATTAATCTTAATGGGATTTTCCTGGTTAAATAAATGTTAATGAAGTAAATGGATAATTTCATTTTAGGTGCTCTCCAGATAAATTTTTCTCGGGTTGCTCCCAACATTATAGGGTGTGTGTAGGTTTTATACCTAAGCCTTATACTGTTGACGAAAACCATACCCTGCCATTAGAGAGATATCTATAAGGGGATCCATAGACCTGCATTAGAGTGCCTCATGTCTCTGGTGTCCTACTTCCTCAAAAATGTTATATTCTACATCTCCAATAAAGCACACAACAAAGAAAATACAAGGAATGAAGAGTGTTCTCTAACTGTCAGTGTTTCTGTTAAACTTGTGTCCTCAGATTGACGATAAGGAGTTTGACATTCCCCAAGTGGACACACCACCTACTTTGGAGAGCATCCTCAGTGAGGTCAGGTACAACCATCCCATCCCTCATCATTCTCACATTTTTGAGTGCTGGTTTATTTAATATGAATACCCCTCTTACTCATGCTTTTATTTGTTTCTACTTACTTTGCTGTCTATCAGGATCTAAAAGAGATGTATTGGTTGTAACCGTAGTCCATCACTATGTACTTATGTACGCTTAAAGAAATCCCACAATGGACTGGAGCTTCTAAATCAGGGTTTTTCAATTGTCATGTTTCTGAAGTGCATATAAAATGCATCAGATTTGATTATTACAATTATCTGATTACTTTTGGTTAACGAAGCTTCACGTAAATTCATGCAGGACTCGGTAGTCATGTGCTCAGATGCCAGTCACCTGATCCCAGTAGTCATTCAATCCCAGCTCACTCTCACTCATCAGGCTGTCTGTTTAAACTAGGATCCTTGCCGAGTACTTCCTGCTCTCAGCTCAACCAACTGCCACCACAGCCGCAGCCTCCACCCTCTAGTCTACTACATCCTCAAAGGCTCTGTTTCTGATTAAGGCAAAAAGGATGTTTTTCCTTGCTACTGTTGAGGACTTGCTCCTGGAGGATTCCGTTGGTGTCCGTGAATTGGCTTGATGTCGCGCTATATAAAAAAATTGATTGACTGATTGATTGTATAGGTGGATTCAGGTAGTAGGCTCCCTGAGTAGCTCAGCATGCACTGAGCAAAAAAATCAGGAAGCACCTAAGAGCATAGCCATCAGCGCAAAGTGCAACTGCATCACCATTTGTTGCAATAAATGGTTTAAAACATTAAGCTTTTTTATTTGTCAGTATGTAGACACGCGTAGACATGCACCACACACCAAAACTAACCTTCTGCAATTAACCCATCAGTAGAACATACAGACACCACACACTAGGAGCAGTGGGCTTTCCATATCAAGCGCCTAGGGAGAAGATGGGGAGGTTAAGTGCCTTGCTCAAGAGCACATCAGCGAACAGCTTTTTTTTCCTGCCAGTCCAGGAAATCAAACTCGCAAGCTGACTCTCCAGCCTTCTAGGTGACGGCTGCCCCCCAAATAATGAGAATTGGATTTTGATGGTCATGTAAACGTGTTTATTGTCAAAAAGGAAACCATTTTGTGCAATAGATACATTTAGAAAATTATTTGAACTATTCCTCTTAGCTTGATTGTAGAAACAGTCAGAGTTTGTGTTTGGGAATCTACCCCCAGTTGAGCAAATAGGTTTCATTCTGAAAGGTCCCAAAACTAAAACAAATCTGCACAACTGTCTTGTTTTACTGTGTGTCTACAGCTGGAGGAAGAGGAGGAGCCGTTTTTACTGGAGGACACTTGTATGCTGAACACAGACAACATTGACGCTCACTCCTGCGACACCTCGTCTCTGGCCAGCTCTGACAGTGGAGACCCAGCACATCTCAAACGGCATGGACACACTCACACACATGCATGACTTCCCATAATGCTTGGGGAGTAACCAACCAGTGGGGACAAGTAGGCAGCGGAGGGGGTCACACATGGAATCATTAAGAAGAATTAGGCTTATTGTGTATTTTAGCCCACACAGAATAGAAATTTCTATTGATATATAAGCCCTTAATGTCGACTGTTGCAAATTTGCATCAAACCATTTCCATTAATGAATCAGCTGAGATAGCGTATGTATTCCCCCAACGCCAGATACATATCTAGTCAGGGCACTAAAATAATTTAAGTAATTTTTGGCATCAATAAATCCATATCTATCTTCTGAGACAGAAAATCTGTTTTCTTACTTTTTCATTATATATCGAGGATAATGAAAACTGCTTTTTCTCATTCTTATACTCATTACAAGATATACTGTTTACAGTTGTTCTGACACAATGCGTTTATAAATTCAGTTTTTCTCTTAAATTATATCCCCCTTTGCTCTCTGAGAATAATACATGTATTTTTTTTGGAAGTAAGTTATGTCTTGCTTTAAATATTAGTTGTGCTGTTTAAAACTGAATCAAGTCTGGAAATTTTAGAGTTTTATTTTTTAAAGAGTTCATTAGTATGGTCTTTATATTGTGCATTATTTATCAGTCTAATGGTCTTTTTCTGCTTTGTATATACTGTATTGTTTTTATATTGGTTTTATATGTATTTCCCCATACCTCAACACAGTAGCCCAATTCAGATAAAATTAATGTACAGTATAATGTGCTTTCTGATTGAGGATAAACCTTGTTTTGTTTTGTGCCAACTTCCCCCAAACATATTTCATGAGTGGTTTCCAGCAGATTTCGTGGTCTAACATCACACCACAGAATTTACTCTCTTCTTTTTTCATTTGGTGTATTGTCCTATGGACACATTGCATGTTATTGTTTATGTCCGGTAATCCCGCACATGCGCAGTATACTAGAGGGCAAAAGCACTGCTCCAGCTAATAACAAAACATAGGTAAGCAACCACTGCTGTTGTTGTTTAAGAAACATCTGCTCAAAAAGGAAAATCAAAGAGACACGCATGACTAGTTTAGATCACCTTTTCTGATGATCGCGAAAGGTACAACGCAAAGCTAACTGTATTTAGTGAAAAGCTTCCAGACCCGTTTCAAATAGCTGACGAACTGTGTGTTGACAGTCCACAGAAATGTCCCCCAGTTCAGTATGGACATCTATAACTACCTCACCAACACGCCAGGGGTTTACACAGCAGAGCATATGAAGGCATAGAAGTCACTAGATGGACAAAACTTCTGTGTGTCAGGACATGTGGGATAATGGACCAGTACAATGAACGTATGACCACCGTATATTCACATTCTCATGGCTGTTAACCAGAGCTTTGGACGTTTTTCATCAGCTGGAAACCTGTGAAATTGGGACACCCTAAAACGAATGGCACGAATGACAGTAGTGGTTCTGGTAGGTAAAATAACCTCTCCCTCCAGTTTATACTTCTGTCATTCAGTTTACAAACGTGTACACCCAATGACACAAATCCTACATCTTCCCACCTCCCCCTCCCAGCCTGTAGAGCCCTGCACGGGCCGCGTGTTTCTGTCCGAACCTGACCCGATCCCGACAGGCACTTCAGTGTTTGTATCTGAACCCGACCCGAACCCGAACAGTTAAATCCAGTTGTTCCTATATATAGATTCTCCTTAAATTCACTTGTTTACACATTTGTGGAATGTGAATGTTACCTTTATTAAATAACAACTTGTGCAACACACATAAAGATGACGCGATCGAACCCGACCTGAACCCGAACAGCACTCCTAAATTTTTGTCCGAACTTGGTCCTAGCTGTCAGGTCCCGTTGGGTCCCGTTGGGCTCGGTTCGTGTTGCAGTCCTCTACTCCCAGCCACTGCCCCCCAAAACCCCCTCTGATCCAGACTTCCAACTTTCAGTCTGATTCCTAAACCGAATGACAGGAGTGTAAACCAGAGGGAGAGGTTATTTTACCTACCAGAACAACTACCGTCATTCGTTATTCAGCGTACACATACCAGACGACTACTGTCATTCCTCATTCGGTGTCATTCGTTTTAGGGTATCCCTTTCAAATGTAACATTGCTGTCCTTCTTTGGTCTGTTAGTGCATCCTACAGCGCTACAAGTGTTAACCATATTGACACTGGTCAATGCTGGTCAGTTGTTAATATGTCACGGCTGTATTTAAAGTTAGCGTGGTCTTTTGACAACTTCACGGCTAAAACCAATGTAGGATGCCAGAGGAGCAAAGTCTTTTTGCCCTCCAGTCGGAGGCGAAGTGAAAAAATCATGTGAGTGTGACATCACACGGCAACGTGTCCATAGAGACCTTTTAAATCATTTTTCAACAAAGTTAAATCTGTGTGGTCAGGGGGCTGCTGGTCACTTCCCTCACAGTCTGTGCCTACAATTCACTTTTGGTGCATGACCAACTTTTCTTATATATGCGAAGTATCAATGTGCTAATGTTTGCTTGTGTTTTCACATATAAAGGAAGAAGAAAACAATGGATGTGAATGCAACGGTTCATGGATCCGTCCTTCGCCACAGCCTGCTGAAGGGCATCTCTGCACAGATCGTCTCTGCTGCTGTAAGACACAGGTTTTATTTTGATGATTACCATCATAGAACTCTGTAAATTAGTAATATTTTCTCAATGGATGATCATAATAAAAATTTAATCTTTTTAATAAATCTTTTCCTCAGGACAAAGTTGATGCCGGCCTGCCAACTGCTATAGTGAGTAGTAGTTTTAATGCACATACTATTCACAAAGATATTATATTACCACGTGGATGTTTTTGGACTCTTTTAAGATTAATTAGTTTTGTTAAGCAACAATTAACACTGTATGAAGAACCATGGGTCATCCATGGGTCCTAAAAAAAAGCTACAATTTAATTTCCTGTGAGTATGATAATGCATATTTTAAACTCCATCGTCCAGTGCTGTGTTGGTTTTACTCTCTTTGCCTTTGACTCCTTTGACTCCATTCTTGGCTGCTGATTTCTCTGTATTTAGACGGTGTCTGGTGTGATTGTTGTGGGAACGTCACATGGTCTGGCTTTGGTCTTCGGTGAGTCTCCTCTTTTATATCTCCTCAAATACCCACAGCGGTGTTATGTATAAATTTTTTTATGAATTTCATATTAAAGAAAATAGTCACGGAGCTACTCTAATAGGCAGTAATCTCTATTTTTGCCCTGGTGACTGAGGCACATTTTAATATTCACATGGCACATTTTGTACAACACAGAAGTGAGGCAACAGCATCACAAATGCTTGTAATTATTCATCCCAGTGAAATACAGTAAGTCTGAATGTGTCAATCTCTGTATTTTCTTTGGTTATAGAAATAATTGAAACTTGTGTCATTGTCCCAGACTTGGCTGTGTATTTGTTGAATATATTATGCTGTGTATGTGTATAGCATAATTCCAAGGTCACCCTGTCTCAGCAGTTAAACTATGGCAGGGGTAGGCAAGTTCGGTCCTAGAGAGCCGCTGTCCTGCATGTTTTAGATGTTTCCCTCTTCCAGCACACCTGGTTCAATTAATGATCAGCTCATCA